>JAMZAV010001002.1:0-226031 GCA_024449915.1 Sweltsa coloradensis
AAGGTTGAACCGCCCAAACCCAAATAAACCCAAAAACTGTATAAACATTTTAAAAATTGGCCCAACTTGGGGAAAAAAACGGGTATTTTTCTTAACGGGTTCAAATTTAAATTTTTTTTTGCCTTTTTTATCTGCTTTTACACGATGTTCGCTCTGTCATACCTTATTTTTATCTTAAAATATCGTCTTTGTTGGTTATCGCTCACTCGTCCCTTGCGTCGGGGGGTACAGGGTTGGCTTGGGCGCTTTTGTTTTTTTGTCCCCTACAAAAATCAGTTTTTGACTTTAATGGGTGACCCTAATGGGGATTTTTTTATTTATTTATCGTGGCCTTACAGGGGTGAAAGAAAAGAAGAGAAAAATCGCGATAAAAAAAAAAACTTCAATTACGGGGGTTTAGACACTTTTTTCAAAGGCCCCGGGAAGAAAAAAGGGTATTTTTTTCCGTGCAATAACAAATCACAATATCCCTTTTTTATAAAAAAATTTTTGGTTGCCTAATGGTTTCGAAAAGTAGAGAAAATCCAACCAAAACACGCAATCAACTTTTTTGAAAAATTATCTTGGTTTAGGAAGAAAAAAGGTATTTTTTTTCTGAAAAAGGTCATAAATTCAGCCTTGTTGATTCGGTTATCCCGAAAAGTTCGCCGTCCTACCCTGATGAATTTTCCATAAAATATCATTTTTTGGGTTTGGTTTTTCCCCCCATCGCCCGCGTCGGGGCCTCAGGTTGGGTTGGCTTTTGGTAATTGTCCCCCCTTTTAAAAAATCAGTTTTATGTGGGCTGAGTGGGGGGACTCTTAATGCGGAAAAATTTTTTTTATTTATTTTATCGTAGGGGGGTATAGGGTGAAGAAAAAAGAAGAGGAATTTCCGATAACAAATTACATTCAAAAACGGTTTGAGACACTTTTTTCAAGGCAACTTGGCTGAAAACGGGGATTTTCCCGATCGATAAAATCACATAAAACTATGTATAAAAAATAACGTTGGCCTTTTTAGGCTAAGAAAAAAGAAAAAGAAGAAACGCGACAAAAAACCATACAATCATGTATGAAAAACTTTTTTCTGCCTAATTTTTGTGAGAAAAAAGGTTTTTCTTTAAAGCAAAATTTTAATTTTTTTGATCAGCCCTTTTTGACTCTGGGGTTGATCCCGGATGTTCGCTCTGTCCATACCATTTTTTGTTTTTTTCCTTTAAATTTGAACTTTGTTGGTTATCGCTCATCTAATTGCGTCGGGGGGGTAAGGTGGTTGGAGCTTTTTGGTTTTTTTTCCCCCCACTAAAAACAGTTAGGACTGATGGGTAATTCTAAATGCGGGTTTTTTTTTTTTATTTATCGTATCCTTTCTAGGCTGAAAAGAAGAAATGAAAAATCGCGATAACAATCACTACCTCATGATGTTATGAGACACTTTTATCAAAGGCCAACTTGGCTGAAAAAACGGGTATTTTTGCCGATCGCGATAACAAATCAGATATAACTCACTGTATAAAAAACTTTTAACGTTGGCCTATGTAGGCTGAAGAAAACGGGTATTTTTGTTCTTAAACGGAATCCATATTACAGCCATGTTGATTCTGGCGTTGATCCTTGGATGTTCGCTCAGTCCTACCTTGATATTTTTAAATTTTCCCAATGAAAATACGATCTAAGGTTGGGTTTATCGCCCCCTGTTCCCCCTTGCGTCGGGGCCACAGGGTTGGTTTTGGACGCTTTTTTTTATAGTCCCTTCTAAAAAACATTATATGTGACTGATGGGGGAGACTCTATGCGGATTTTTTTTTATTTATCGTAGCCCTTTCTAGCTGAAGAAAGAAGAAAAGAAGATTTGCGATAAAAAATTAATAAATAACGGTCCGAGACACTTTTGTCAAAGGCCAACTTGGCTGATGAAAACGGGTATTTTCCCGATCGCCATAACAAATCACATATAACTCACTGTATAAAAACCTTTTTATGTTGGCTTTTCTAGGCTGAAGAAAGAAGAAAGAGAAGAATCGCGACAACAAATCACATACAATCACTGTATGAAACACTTTTATCGTTGGCCTAACTTGGCTGAAGCAAACGGGTATTTTTCTTAAACGGGATTACAAATTTCAGCCTTGTTGATTCTGGCGTTGATCCACGGATGTTCGCTCAGTCCATACCATTGATTGTTATATTTCCTAATAAAAATATCAATCTTTTGTTGGTTATCGCTCACTCGGCCATTGCGTCGGGGCGTACAGGGTTGGCTTGGACGCTTTGGTTTATTGTCCCCTACTAAAATCAGTTATGTGACTGAGTGGGTAGACTCTTAATGCGTATTTTTTTCTTCTTTATTTATCGTAGGCCTTACTAGGCTGAAGAAAGAAGAAGAGAAGTATCGCGATAACAAATCACATACAATCACTGTATAAAATACTTTATCGTAGGTCTAAATCAACTGTGAAAAAGCTGGTACTTTACCCGATCGCGATAACAAATCACATACAACTCACTGAATAAATTAATTTTATCGTAAGCTTAACTTGGCTTAAGAAAACAGGTACTTTTCCCGGTCGCAATAAAAAATCTTATACAACTAAATGTTTCAAACACTTTTATCGGGGGATGGGGGACATGAACTGAGCCTACACGAAGATTGTTAGATTATGAAAACGATACAAGCGGGCGTCCCCTGGAAACGACAAAGATGTCGGCTTATCCTTTCAAAACCGGAGTAAAGAGGAACCCTACAAAGGCACAGTATTGAAGTTTATCAATGCCAAAACTTGTAACAATCTCAATTAACATTGAGGGCTTATCTATTCTTAAGGAAATTTTACTATTAGAGATGTGCAAGAAATACAACTGTGATATTTTGCTGGTCTAGAAGACGCACAGAGGCCAACAAGAATCAGACAAAAGATTGGATATGAAGTTGTACATGGCAATTCCTCATGACAAATATGGAAGTGCAATATTTTCTTGATCGCAATAACAAATTTCTGTATAAAACACTTTGATCGTAGGCCTAACTTGGCTGAAGGAAACGGGTATTTGTATTGTTTGCGATAATTTATCACATACAACTCACTGTATTAAACACTTTTATCGTAGTCCTAACTAGGCAGAAGAAAACGGGTAGTTTACTCGATCGTGAAAACAAATCAGATACAACTCACTGTATAAAACCATTTTTTGTGTGGCTCGTTAGTCTTGTGGTTAGCGTATCTGTGTCCAATGCAGAAAATTTAGGTTTCGATCCCCGCTAAATTGTTCTGAATCGGCCTTGTTGATTCTGGCGTTGATCCACGGATGTTCGCACTGTCCATACCATTGATTGTTATATTTCCTTATAAAAATATCAATCTTAATTGTTGCTTGGACGCTTTAGTATATCCCCCCTTACTAAAAATCATTTTTGTGACTGAGTAATGCGGATTTTTTTATTTATTTATCGTAGGCCTTACTAGGCTGAAGAAAGAAGAAGAGATGAATCGCGATAACAAATTACATACACTCACGGTAAGAGACACTTTTATCGAAGGCCAACTTGGCTGAAGAACACAGGTATTTTTCCCGATCGCGATAACAATTCACATATAACCCATTGTATAAAAAAACTTTTAACGTACCTAGGCCTATCTAGGCTGAAAAAAAGAAAGAGAAGAATCGCGACAACAAATCACATACAATCACTGCATGAAAAACTTTTATCGTTGGCCTAACTTGGCTGAAGAAAACGGGTATTTTTCTTAAACGGGATTACAAATTTCAGCCTTGATGATTCTGGCGTTGATCCACGGATGTTTGCTCTGTCCATACCATTGATTGTTATATTTTCTAATGAAAATATCGATCTTTGGTTGGTTATCGCTCACTCATCCATTGCGCCGGGGCCTACAGGGTTGGCTTGGACGCTTTGGTTTATTGTCCCTTACTAAAAATCAGTTAGGTATGTGACTGAGTGGGTAGACTCTTAATGCGGATTTTTTTATTTATTTATTTATAGCGAGGCAGTTATTTGCAATATTGTGTGATAAAGATGGTATTATAAGTGTGATGTGGGGAATCAACGATCATAAGGAACATTTTGAGCCATAAATTTTGAAAATTTATGAAGAATTGGTGAGTAAAAACGTAAATAGAAAGATGGCCAAGGCTAAGCTAGGGAAAAGTGTTGGAAAGATCAAAACAAAACCAGGGAGGACGAATGTAGGGAATAAGTGTTTAGTGTGTGAAAGGGGAGTCAGTTTTATGAAATCACTACGTCATTTAACCGTTGGTATTTCAAATTTTAAAACAAGAATATTCTAAACGTTCTCAGAAAGTGAAATGAGCCAGTTTCTAACGTTTCCACATGGTTTTTCCAAGACATTTACGGAAAATGGCACGACATTGTAGCAACGTCAATAAAATGTTACTAAGTAAAGGTCAATATTGTTTGTTTTTTATCCACCGAAATGTTAGTTACTAAATGTTGCAACATCGTTGTGAGAATGTTTTTGAGAACCAAAGAATATTGTTACAAACATAACATTTTCCGTACGTTGTATAGATGTTATAATTTGAACTTACATTCTGGGAACATTGTAACATAAAAAGTAACGTTTTGAAAACGTGGTGTGCTGTGTGGGGAACAACAAGAACAAGAACAAGAAGACCAAGAACAACAAGAACAAGAACAAGAAAGACAAGAACACAAGAAACAAGAACAGAAGACAAGAACACCACGACAAGAACAAGAAGGGGGGGGGGGGGAAAACCAAGAACACATAGTACAAGAACAAGAAGACCAAGAACAACAAGAAACAAGAAACAAAAAACCAAGAACAACAAGGAACAACAAGAACAAAAACAAGAAGAACCAAGAACAACAACAAGAAGAAAATAACACCAAGAACAAGAACAAGAAGTACCAAGAATGAACAAGAAGACCAAGAAGAACAGAAGGGACCAAGAACAGACAAGAAGAACCAAGTTACACCAAGAACAAAAAAACAAGAAACACCAAGAACAAGAACAAGAAGACAGAACACAAGAACAAGAACAAGAAGACCAAAGAACAACCAAGTACAAGAACAGAAGACCAAGAACACCAGAAGACCAAGAGACCAAGAAGAAGAGAAGACCAAGAAGACCAAGAAGAACAAGAAGACAAGAAGAAAACAAGAAGAACAAGAAGAACAAGAAGAACAGAAGAAACAAGAAAAACCAAAAGAACAAGAAGACCAGAAGAACAAGACGAACAAGAAGACAAGAGAACAAGAAGACCAGAAGAACAAGAAGACGAGAAGAACAAGAAGACCAGAATAACAAGAAGAACAAGAAGAACAAGAAGAACCAAGAAAACAAGAGGGACCAGAAGAAACAAGAAGAACAAGAAGAACAAGAAGACAAGACAGAAAAGGAAGACAAGAAGCAACAAGAAGACCAAGAAGACAAGAAGGACAAGGAACAGGAAGAACAAGAAGGACCAAGAAGAACAGAAGACCAAAGAAGAACAAGAAGAACAAGAAACAAGAACAAGAAAGAAGACCAAGAAACACAAGAACAAGAACAAGAATGACCATGGTAGAGGACCAAGATCCTCAACAAGAAACAAGGAATATACATCAAGAAGACAATAAGACCAAGAAGAACACAAGAAGACCAAGAAGACCCAAGAAGACAGAAGACAAAGAAGAACAAGAAGGACAAGAAGACAGAAGAAGAACAAGAAGAACAAGAAGACCAAGAAGAACAAGAAGAAAAGAAGAACGAGAACATAACAAGAAGAAAAAGAAAAAAAGAAGACCAAGAAGAAAAGCAAGAAGAACAAGAACACAGAGAACAAAGAAAGAACAAGAAGACAAGAAGACAGAAGACCAAGAAGAACAAGAAGAACAAGAAGAACAAGAAACAAAGAAGACAAGAAGAACAAGAAGAACCAAAGAAGACAAGAAACAAAAGACCAAGAAGACAAGAAGAACAAGAGAAAAGACCAAGAAGAACAAAAGAACAAGAAGAACCAAGAAGAACAAGAAGAACAAAAAAAGAAGAAACAAAAGAAAAGAAAAAAGAACAAGAAGGCCAAGAAGAACAAGAAGAACCCAAAAAAAAAACAAGAAGAAAAGAAGACCAAGAAGAACAAGAAGACCAAGAAGACAAAAAAAAAAAAACAAGAAAAAGAAAAAGACAAGAAGAAAGAACAAAAGGGAAAAAAGAAGAACAAAAGAAAAACAAGAAAAAAAAAACAAGAAGAAAAAGAAAAAAAAAAAAGAAAAAAAAGAAAAAAAAAACAAGAAGAACAAGAAGAACAAATAAGAACAAGAAGAACAAGAAGACCAAGAAGACAAGAAGAACAAAAGACCAAGAAGACCAAGAGCGTAGCGAGCGAAGCGAAGATTCCATTTCACTACACTGGAGAAAAAAATCCGGAATGTTTTTTTTCCTTTTTTTCTTTTTTTTTGTATTTGTGTGTTTGTTAACCACGATTCCGGCTAAACGATACTCCGATTGCGATGAAATTTTATGTGAGGCCTCGAATATCTTTGAACTTAGAACTGCCACGTTTTTGGAGCCCGCAATCGGAAAATTTTTCTTATAAAAAACGCAATTTTACGGATTTTTTTCGATTTTTTTTAAAAAAATGTCTTCGACTTATAACAACTACACGCTTGATCCGATGTAAGATTTTTTTCACAGACCTTAATTTCTATGAATTCAGATATTCGTGTGAAATTTGAGCGTAATCGAAAAATTATTTCTCATGAAAAATCGAATTTACGGGGATTTTTCTTTTTAAAACGATTCTTTGATTATAACAACACATGCTGTTATCTACTGTAATGATTTTAAACAGACCTTAATTTCATGGAAGTAATTACTCGTGTTAAAATTGAGCGCAATTCGAATCAATTATTTCTTCGAAAATTGCAATTTTACGATTTTTTTAAAAAAATTACGATTATTAAAAAAAATTGTTATTTTTTATTTAAATAATTAGAAACAAAATCTTCGACTAAGTAATAATTTTTTCACAGAACAACAGAAAAATCCGCGTAACACATGGCAGCTCAATGAACCAATTACGCTCATCCAACAACGCGGCGGGACTTAAGCGTTTTCCTAGTTTAGTAATAGAACAGAGTCGAATTCGATATGGAAACGTTATGTAAACACTTTAAAGTACAGGCAATCAGTCGGCCACCTGCATGTTTCAACTCCTCGACCACGGCTGTTCATCTGTTGGTTTGATGTTTATACCATTGTTGATAGCCTCCCCCCATCAAGAGACGACCGAAAGTTACACTTCTAGTAATGAGACCGAGACTGAAATTGAGAATATAGTTCAGACACTTAGCACAGAGGGGAGGGTCAATGAGCAGCACAGAATAATAATTAAATACATAAATAAATTCGTATTTAGAATCTACCCACTCAGTCATATAACTGATTCTTAGGGGTACCTCAGACGCAGTGTCTTTTGCTTTCAAAACCAAAATCGGGTAACAGGGACCGGAGGAAATCAAAATTTTGGATGATAATCAAAATACCGAATTAATTAGGCGTGGTAATTTGTACAAAAATGTAATTAAGTAATTAAATATGCTCTTAACCATTATAAATATCTAGCGTCCAAAACACAAGGGGCTAAATTTGGGGGCACCGTGGGCCTCCAAAAATGTCAAAAAAGAACTCGCTTCTCGCTGAAATTCGACGCTTTCCTAGAATATCGCTTGAATTACACGCCTTGATTGGAAATAAACAGCAAACAGATGTAATATCCCCCACAAATACAAAAATTTGTAAAAAAAAAAAAAAAAAAAACGCAGCCAAACCAAACTCAATAGCCAAGCAATTTTTTTAATGATTTTGAGTTTATTAAATGTTTACTTTTTCACAACGAAAATGGTTGGCTTGGCGCTCGTCAACAGGCGAAATGATCTACTTTTCAATGCGTAACTAGGGAGAAAGAATGAAAAGATTGCCATAACTTCTATATCTCACAGCATTCACAGCCGAAGACTTTTAAAGGAGACCTTGGCTGCCGTGTTTTTTTTTTACAATTTTTTTTATTTATGGGTTATCTTTCTACGTCTGTTTTTAGTAAGAAGATCGTATTGGCATGCAAAATGGGTCAAATAGACTTTAGAATATACCTTATATTATCTGCATCTTTTCAAGCAGAAGCAAATCACGTTTTCATGAATAACTCAAAATCTGCTTGGGCGTAGTTAAGGACCTCCTGTTGTACTCCATCGCAAAATTTCTAATAACTATGGTTATAAAAACAATGCCTTCACCACTACTACGTAAGTATGTATATATCATAATGTGTGTAATAAAATAATGTATTTCAGCGATTAATACATAATTTCAAAACATTTAATAAATACAAAAAAAACACAATCATAACATTTTCACTGTCAACGTCAAACGGATTTGAAGACGTGATTGTTTATTCATATGTTGCTCATAGGGGCATTGTTTCAGGGGGGTTAATGACTTTCACTTATGGTGGGTTAAATTAATTGGCATTAACATATTATTTAGCTCTACCATTTTAAAACATTTTTCCCATTTAAAAGATTTTACATGTTTAAACCATACCCGAAGTTCAAGATTTTCAACTTCAAATGTATTTTAATGTTTCAATTAAAGGGGCTATTACCACCAAAAGTTATTTTTTACCACATAATCTATTATCGCATAAAACTACACTAAACTGACTGTTAAAAATATATCTTGTAACGGTTATTTTACCATTTTTATGTTTTTTTTTAATCCAGAAATTTGTGAAAATGAACATTTGGGGGAATTTTATAGATCCTCTTTAACCTGTTAATTTTTTATTTCACATAGATAGGCCCACTAGTGCATCGTACCAATCTAAAATGGTCTTGTACAACATTGTGTCTTGAAACTGATTCCAAATATACACTCAATTAAACACCCAAAAATATGCATTCCAAAATCACACCACTGTATTATTATTCTCTATTTGCAACGGATAATGTAATCCACTAGAGCAAAATTAATAGAGAAGGGAGGAGGGGAAACCCGGTATCAGCACGTAGCCCACTCTTTTCGAAAAGTACCAAGACTCAGACGTCGAGGAGACGAAGCCGTTACACTAGCTCACGAACCCTCCATCTGCTCTAGCCAGCGGTATACGTATTTCAGGGCAGAGCTGTCACCCACTCTACCCCTGACCACGCCCGAAGGTTGCTTAACTTCGGTGTTCGAGTGGGAACCGGCTAAACGACCGCAGCTAATCAGCATATTTTGACCGAACCATTTGCCCAAATTTCAAAACAAAATATATCAGATTTACAGAAAAATCTGTTGAGTACGTCAATAATGGCCAATATTTTTTTGATAAAAATCCTCTAAGGTCACGGGGCATAAAGATCGTCCCTATGTTTTTCTTATTGGAGTTTTTTGCCGATGGGATCTACCTCGAAAGTGACCAAGTTTGACCATTTTTTTCGCGTCGTGGTGGATTAAAAAATATTCTGTTACTTTCTAAATTCATAACTAGTTAGCCTGAATAATTTTTTTTTTAGTTAAGCGGGTTAATACCCTTTTAACACAAAAATAATACCAGAATGTTTTTAGTGTACTCTCAAGATAAGCTGTAAAATATTTTAAATGAAACGCCACCCATGACTAAAATGTCGTTTTGTTTGGACGTCATTGCTGATCGAGTGAATAATATTTAAAATAATCTCCTTATACATAGGTAACAAACTAACTTTTTTGTTTTAAGTTGGAGTTGAAATGTAATTAAGCGAGCGAAGCGAGCGTCTCCACTTGACTCTTATGGCTCGAATGTCTGTTTTTTTTTTTTGTTTTTTTTGTTTTTTTTTTCTGTTACTGCTTCGATACAGGTCGCACCGTTTCTCTGATCGACCTGAAATTTTGCACACATGTACATACCACCTAGGCGGGTTGCTGTATAGTTTTGAACAAAATCCAATCGTTGGTTATAAAAAATAAAAAATAAAATAAAAAAATAAAAAAATAAAAATGTACCGATCTTTATGAAATTTTGCAGGGTCAATAAGTACAACATTCTCTCCTATTTTCCAAATTTTCAGCTAAATCGGTCAAGACCTTAAAGACTTATTGGTAATCATATTTTGAAAAATGATGTTAAAAATGAAGGAGGCAGTGAAGATACAAAGATACACTTTAGAAGGCATGACGTGAATTAGAACAATGCAAAGATGTTGGAATAGTATAAAGTGTACAATGTCAATATCCAGTTAGGCCTACACTGTGTGGTGGGCCTTATGGGATTGTCGTACTCGGGTAATGTTGCACGTACCGGTGCTCGCTCAACAACGCGTCCAACTGAGCGTTTTCCTAGTGTAAATATGAATTTAAGTTATGCTTATGGTAATGGTTTGATACCAATGGTGACTGAACGGTCAGTATATTTGCGCCACCAATATCATAATACACATTACACAATCATTTTTTAGTTATATGTGATAACACAGTAAAAAACAGGAACGGGGAAATAAGAAATTGAAAGAAAATGGAATGCGAATGAGAAAGGGAAGGGGAAAGGAAAAAGTCAATATGAAAATGGAAAAACTAACGTATTTACTCTGTGTGATAAGGGTGCATTTAAAATTCTCATTACACTATATTATTGTCCCAAAAACTTTAATCAGATTCCGGTGATGATAGGTTTACATTTACCAGTGTTAGTAAAAACAATGACCCAAATCACGTGTGTCTTTCTAGATGTTATGCGGAAAGCACCGTCACCATGTATTATTTACATCGCTTCCCTTTCGCTTCTAACAATCTTTAACTACTTTTTATTGGAGGCAAAACATATTTATAATTCAGTGCGTCTTCGTTGAAAGTCACCCCGAAAACAACTGTGGGTACGGCGGCCATTAAAGAAGGGAGCGCGTCAGAGTCGTACGTGGAGGTGGTACTGCAGTGAACGCTGTGATAACGGCTGGGGATGCAGGATAGTTGGTGTTCGTGATAAAGTGTCGTCTTGATTGTCCGCGGTGCAAATGAATTAAGTGAGGTGCTTGGCTTGTATAGGTAGAAATAAGTGAAGACTTTGAAATTCGTGAATGACGTAATATTAGACGTGTTGTTGAGTAAAGTGATTTGCGATGTAATGCGTAGCATCTGTTCACGAAGGGGCTGAAATAATTTCAAGGTATCAGGCTAGATAAGAAATTGATTAGAAATGTTTGAAAATGTTTACAAATCAGAATAGATAAATAAATGTTAAATTAAATAAAAGCAAAATAACTTTCTGTTTCTTCTTAGTGTTTTAATCTGATTCAATTTGGACTCCTTTCATTGATATTAAAATATATAAATCTTGTGATTTTCTTTAGAGCTTCGATCGTAAGTATTTAATAGTTTTGTCAATAGAGATATTCACTGAATTTGAGCTTTATATAATTATGAAGAAAAAATAACTTCATTCGACCGTTCAAGTTTGAAGACCGAAAAAATATACAAACTAAAAATACAATGTTATAAAATATTATAGAAAATTTAAAGTTTTTCTTTTCAAGCACTACTAGAAAATGAAATATGGTTACATAATGGCCGCTTGAAATAATGCGAGGCTTTATATTCAGAAATATTTATTGTATTTACATACCCGCATGGAATGTGTTTTAAGGCTTTCATGAAATGAAGTGATTAAAATATTATCTACTTTTGCCTGCTATTTAAAAAATCCAGGTACTTATAACTTATTTCTAATAATGGCTGATAATAATATGAACATTAATCGAAACATGAACACAATCGAAGCAACTAATAGTGTAGCGCCAAGGTAAGGACAAACAATACAATATAACATTTTATATTTATCGGGTTGTTTCGTAGCGGCGGTAGTGATATCTTTCTGTCGACGTTTCGAAGACCATGTTATCTTCTCTCAGGACTTGAAATATGATATATGAAGTTTGTGAAATTCCTCTTGTTTCTTGTTATTATAAGAAACAAGAGGAATTTCACAAACTTCATATATCATATTTCAAGTCCTGAAGAAGAAGATAACATGGTCTTCGAAACGTCGACAGAAAGATATCACTACCGCCGCTACGAAACAACCCGATAAATATAAAATGTCATCAACGGGTAGAATACAATATAAGTTACTTTATAATGTGCACGTTCTTGTATTCTTTTTGAATTCAAGTTTAAAGAAACTGAACACTGCCAAACATTAGATTACATTGACATTCACGTAGCATCTAACTATAACATTAACAATTATTCACTTAATTTTTATCGAATATCAATATTTACTCGTTTCTCCAGTATGGCTGAATATAGTACACATATATTTAAAATTATCAAGTGACAACTGCGGTGCGTTACACTATAAAAAGTGATTCGTAATGTTATCAAGTTAATTTTAAATAAATAATAATGCTCTTCATTTGCACTACTGTACTTCTAACCTCAGAGTGAAGTTAAAAACAAAGTAGAATGTACATAATAAACTCATTATTAATAATATGAAATGAGTGCTGTAGTAATTTAGGTACATAATACGTTGGCAATATATTTTAATTCGTTTTTTTTTTATTGCACTTGAGTGAATCATGTTGTGTTGCAATAACCCACGAACTAAATGTTGTTTCGAATCAGCCTTGTCGCTACTGGCGTCTGACGGTGAGTCAGACGAACTAGCGGTCTTCATTTTAAATACTGATAGCTGCTCGGCCTGTATTCACTCATCAATGGAGTCGGCGTCGACAAGGTTGGTTCTGAGCCACTTTAATCTAAGTCCCCCTAAAAAATCAATGTTTTAACTGAGATAGTTAGAGTCTAATTAATACACATTTGTTTATGATTATTTTGTTATTAAATGGAAAACTTTTAGTGTACTTTAGTAAACTAAATTATATTTGTTATTTAATTATGTATGTAAATTTTATTTTATTTTATATTATTTATAGTTGTAGTTTGTTTTTTTTAGAATCTCATAGCTGTTGGTTCTCCGTGTGCAGAATGTTCGACTACCTATCTGGGACGACAGTTCAGGTTCCAACCGAACCTTCAGTTGGTGAAGGTCAAACTCTCAGGCCTGAAGGTCAAACACATTCCAAAAATCAACAAACTCTTTCATCCAGAGGTCACAGACAACCTCACGATTTCACTGAAGTTAATACGATAACTGTCAATCCAAAACCAGAATTCGATTCTGACAAACCGTAAGTACAAACAGTAAATAAGATATTCTTCCTATCAACATACAATAATTTAAAAGAGTAATGTATAAATTGGTAGACGTTATGTTTGGAATCAAAGAAAATCGGAACGGCCTAATTTTATTATCATGTAAAGTCGATTTGCACGTTTCGATTTATCCATCCATCTTCTTGAATAGAATGTCGAAATAAAATAACATAATTGGATAAGTAATAAAATACAACATTGCCACCAGTTCATTGATTCTCTTTTATCCTAGAATTCAAGATCGTGTATGGACAAATTGAACCGAGAAAAGCAGGTTGCCCAAATATCTAACTTTGTCATTTGTTATGAATATTACTAAACCATATTTTTAACCTTCTCGTTTTCATATTATTTACTTCTGTTGCAAGATAATTAATATTATAATATTTCCCTTTGAGGAATCTATCTCTCGTCTCAGAGTGATAACTTTCAGACTGCCTACATCATATTATTAGATACTTGTCATTTATACCTTTAAAAAAATGTAGTAGCCTTTTGGTGGAGGTGCCGGGTTACGAGATACGTCAGTGTACTAGTAGTCAACTGGCGTCTGGGAACTCTTTAAACTATACTTCTACTTCACTAACATTCATTTTGTGTCAAATGGCTGACAAAATGATAGAAATATTTGGTGAGTACACTATATTTTATTCTATCTTACATATTAAGAACTTTTAAATTTTTTGTGATTGTCGTTAAATTTGGTTGTGAAATTTGGTCGTTATTTTGAATATAATTAATTGCCTAAAATAAAATACGTAAATATTAATGTTAAAGGAGACAATTTATTAAATGTTGATTTAAAATACAATACGGATAAGAAATTAGGCATCATTCCAAACTTTGGTGGCCGTTTAGAATTCTCAGGCCGTCTAAATGACTTTCGAAATGGCCCTATTACCGTCTTTATGTGACTATTCGGTGCAAATCTTGTGTTTAAATAAGGAAACTGCTCAATATTGATTTTATTCGTCCTTTAAAACAATTTAAAGTATTTTTTTGATTTTTTATTATTATTATTATTATTATTATTATTATTATTATTATTATTATTATTATTATTATTATTATTATTATTATTATGTATTATTATTATTATTTTTATTATTAATTGATTTATTTAATTTATATTTAGAATACAGTGCTGAACCAATTATAAATAGACATGGGAAAAATTGTTAAGAAGTTAGTTGATTTGATCATTGACTTAAAATAGTATCTGGCGTTACTGGACCTGCAACATTATGGGGCGGTGCGTCTACGATTGTCGTTTCCGGTTTAGGCCTATACATTCAGCGCCAACATATACATTCAGCGCCAACAGAGTCGATAAAGAAGTTTCCCCTTTGGGGAGGTTCCCTTACTCCCAAGTCAAAACGGAATCTAACGCTCTGCGCGCTGAGGGCGGCTCAAATGTAAAACTAATAAAAGCACTGCACGCTAAATACGGTCAGTAGATTATCGATATGCAGTGACAATGCAAAAAACAAAACAACAGACGAAACGTCAAACTTCAATTTTATTTCAATTATATTAGCCCAGGGCCCTAGCCTTGTAAAACGATTTACTTTTGATTTATTATTGTACTACTAGGGAAACGCCAAAGTCGTTGTTAAACGAGTGAGTGAGTGAGCCAAGTGTTGAGTACCCGGGAACATCCCCTTTCCTCCCCTATACCTAAGGATCTAGCCCAGTATGAGGAATGATACGGGAACTCAACACATGGCTCACTCACTCGTTTAACAACGACTTTGGCGTTTCCCTAGATATTTAAATTGAACATTTGAAATGCGAATCGTGTTCAAAACGTATTAGCGTGAAACATTAACAAATTCCAAGATAAAACAAAATCACATAAGTTTTATTTCCCATTTAACACCCCTCAAAAATAATATGTGGGTGTGAAAATATAAAAAAGTTCGATCTACCGCGTATCGAACCCCAACCCTCCGTGTGGTAGGATAAATGCTTACCAATAGGCCATGCAAGCCACGTAGATGTGGTCCCGATAGCTGCTACTAAACAAATGCAATCGATATTTTAAAAAATCACATTTTTATTTATTGTAGGATTAAATCGCAATGGATCTAGTTGATTTTGTTATCTGTTATCAATGATTTCGTACCGGCTGTCTGTTTAAAATTTCAGCCCAATTTGTTCAGCGGTTCGGCTGATTTTCTACGTACAGACAGACAGACAGATAGATAGACAGACAGAATCACAGAATGAGAACCGTTCGAGTTGAATGGAAACACTCGGTCGCTCCGCTCCCTCGTTTAATAAAGTGTTGCGCAGGCGTCACTGACATTTTCGTGCGAAATTAATCGAGATATGCCTTGTTTGGCCGTAAGTGTAGCCTAGGCCCAAGGCCACAATACAGTTTTCAGACGTAAGTACGCCCTAGGCACTCAAATCGAAATCTTGAACAATACATATTGTCGGCCTAGGTCCTAAGCTTAGGTCTACTCCATCAGAAATATCCTCATTAATAAAGAGAGTTTACTTTTTGCGAAAACATTCGCCAACATTCGATCGTATTTAATATTTTGACGTTTCACGCCATTTGTCGTCATCGAATGTTAACTACTAGTAGAAAAGTGACGTAGTTTTATTGAAGTAGTTCCATCAATCGTCACACAGAGTCGCGCGGAACGTTAGATTCCAAACGCCAAAAACCGACTTTTTATTTAACCCAGGGCGGTATAGGGAGTTGGAGGACCTCCCCAACGGGGAAACTTCTTTATCGACTCTGGCGCCAACAATACTGGCGGCCATTTTAGCCCATCAAAAGGTAAACATTTGTCTAACAGGCGAAAATGCATGGCCACAATGTATGACGAGTTTTTGTTTTTGGGGCTAGTTTCAAAGAGATGCATATTATCCATGATTTGATGATGGATTTGATGATTTGGATGTTAAATGAGAAATTAAGAAAAAATGAGTGTGATATTAGGCCTAAGTCTTGATACTTTTGGTACAACTATAAAATTTTAATTTTATGTAGGCTACTTGCCACCATGTAAACCATCACATTACTGTAAGGAAAAAAAAATACATAACTTTTTTAGCTTTATCAAAAATATATGTTAATTGATTTCGCATTTATAACCTGTAGTGCTAAAGTGGCGTACCTCTACACTAAAGCAATGATGTAGTTCCCCATGAAAAATGTTTCAATGTTTGTTCAGTCACCCGACATAATGAAGCTCATAATCATTGAGATGATTTAAGACTATAAAATTGCTTAAATTGTTCATGTTGCTTCCCCAACGTTTTCATGTTTTAGGCTTGGACCGCTCTTCGTGGTAACCGGGACCGATGAGAAGGAAGTGGATGTGACATCTGAAACGTCAGGTGGTAGGTGGAAATGGCTGCGTCACCTTCAGACCGCCTTGTTGCTTATCCTCTGGCTGGCTTTTACGGTTAGTAGCAATCACGCACACGCACACGCACACGCACACGCACAAACACAAACACACACGCACATCATTTTCGTGTTTCTACATGATGTATTAGTTAACAATATTTAATTTCAGCCACATCATAAGGCATCACAATAGCACAATGACAGCTACAAATAACTTCATGCTGGTTCATTAACAATTTTACAAAAGATTTCGTATATGTATTGTTCTACATAAATTTAATTGTATTATGTTATTTAATTTTTGTAATTGTATTGCATTTATTATTAATTATTTTATCTCTTCCAAGGTTAAATTGTTGTTGGTACTGTTAAAAACTAGGAGAACAATCTGCGAGAATTGTTTTGTATTGTGTATTTTTCAAAAACATTATTTTTCGTTATTGGAATGAAGAAAATAACTATGTTCTTTTAATTCCAATTTATCGGCAGCTGACTAGTTAGGCATAAAGTTAATATATAAATGGGTTTGTAAAATAATAGCCAAAGCCTTGTGGAGTTATGTCTTCTATTATTGAAACAGGTGTCAAAAATTTCCCAAAGGAAGTCCTGGAAGAAGTGAGCCCTCTTGGGTAGGCCTTGTGTGAGGTAGTTGGAAAATCTTTGGTAGCACTGTTTATTTTTTAAATTTTAAAATAATAAAGATTTTTGTTTCAGATTGCTTTAATAACACGCCAGATTAAGACAAGCAACGAGCGTCTTATTTCAGTTGCAGTCAATCAAACAAGAAGTATCCTTTGATATCAACGAAAGCCAATCGTAAAGACTGTTGGATGAGCTCGAGCTAACCAGGCTTTGACTCAGAATGCAGAGGTTTAGTCTGGATCACTTGGACTTGCAAGCTCTATCGTTTGTCTTATCCGGTTGTGGTTTTTGCACCAAAATGTCAAGTAAGATTAAGAATGTGTTAATTGTGTAATCAGAGCACATTTTTTCAACAGTGCTTACTTTTTTAGTAAATTACTAAAAATATGCCACCAAACAGGTAATTAGTAGTAATTTTTCCAAGCTTGCGTAGGGAAAAATATGTTAAATATTTAAATGTGCTCTGATAGCAATATGTGCTCATTCCTTCTTAACATCGTCTCAAAAATTCAAACGTTTTGGCTGAAAATTAGAGGTCGAAAAGTGATGCAGGCTGTATGTGAAATAAGATGGATTTGCCGATTAAGAGAATTTTTTATGGGCAATTTTTAACACTCTACTAAAAAGATGACATTAACCGTCTTAAGAATAAGAATTAAATAAGAAAATTAATCGTTCTATTCTCAAGTTTGTGTAGCTAACATTATAAAACCACTTTTCCTTAGCTAACAACAGGTTACTGGATTTTGGAAGTGCCTCCCAAAAATGAAGTGGATGTAATTTTAACAAGTTCCTTCTTGCCTGTGATATACGGGAACCTGTCAACAAAATGGATGACAGTTTGGTTTGAACAGACGGAAAGCAATCGCACTGCGATAATTCGCGCAAACCTTACTTCCGTTGTCGAGAAAGGAATTATCAGTACTAAGGTAAGAAATATACATTTTAATTTGTTATTGTTGTCTATTAGTTGTGATATTCTTTTATTTATTGGACTGTTTCATGTTCCCTTTCCACACGAAAATGTGTGTTGAGAATGGAGTTCGCTCCTGCTTCTACACATTTTTGTTACTTAAAAAAATGAACTTATTACGAAAATAAACATTTAAAATGTACTTTAATTGAATGTTATTTTGAAAGTCATTTACCAAAGTCACTAGTTTTATCCAGGTATTTGTTGTTGTATTTGTAGAATGTTTCGACGTGGGCGTTTAGTGTTTCACTTTGGGCCTCAATGTCTATAGCACTGATATAAGAGGACCCTTGTCGAAAATTTGCGAATTCGGGTGAACCAGTTAACCGGTTGAAGCGCCCTAGTTTCTCACGTCGTCGTCGTCGTCGTCGTCGTCAATTCGAGGAATTTAAACAAAAACTAATTTTCAGGTCAAGTAGCTAAGGAACTATTATTTTTAATAACTAGGAAAACGCTAAAGTCCCGCGCGTTGTTGGATGAGCGTAATGTGTGAATTGAGCTGCATAGTTTTGCGGATTTTGTGTTGTTCTGTTGAAAAATCAGAACTTTGTTGAAATTTTTTTAATTAGTCAAATTAAATAAAATTAACTTATTATATATTATATATTCATTATTATTATTATTAATATGATTATTATATATAATTATTATTATTATTAATTTATTATATATTTAATAACATTTTTTTTTTTTTAATAATCGTAATTTTAATGAAGGAAAAAATCGTAATATTGAAATTTCATAAAATATTTTCGATTACGCACAAATTTTACACGAATTAATAATTTACAATTTAGGTTTGTGAAAATCATTATAATCGTATAAAGCATGTACGTGTTATGAGCAGAAGAAATTACAAAAGAATCAGTTGTAAAATTGCGATTTCTGAGAAATATTATTGTTACGCTCAATTTTCACACGAATATTCTAATTCATAATTAAGGTTCTTGATCAAATTCATTACAAAATCGGATAAGGCATGTAGAGTTATAAGTCGAAGAAATTTTTTTAAAAATCAAAAAATATCGATAAAATTCGATTTTAATGAGTACATAATTTTTCGATTGCGCTCAAACACAGTCAGTTTTAGTTTCAGAGATTTCAAAGCCTCCAAAATTTCATGCAATCGGAGTATCGTTTTCACGTATCGTGTTAACAGGCAACAAAATACAGAAAGAGAGAATGAAAAGAAAGATAGAAAGTGAACAGATAATAACATTCCGGATTTCTCTCAGTGTAGTGAAATGGAATCTTCGCTTCGCTCGCTACGCTCATCCAATTCCAATTCCAATCCAATTCCAAATTTGATGGTTTATCCAGATCTTTTAAGTTCAAGTTAAATGTCTGTAAAACCATCTGTCTTGTCTATTGGTCTTTGTGGCTAAACTTTTAAACTGGTATCATGTAAACCAAGGATACTTTTCCTAACAAACTTTGGGGCAAAAAGTGCAGACCCCCCCCCCCCTCATGACCCACGCCCTATAAAATCAATCATTTGCCAAAAGGCTACTCTTTTACCTGTTTGTTTAGGATTCTTTTAAACGATTTTCAAACATACATTTTGTTTTGAAATCGGTTTAATGACTGGTCCAACAAACGATAATATGAATTTACAAAATGTGCCGTTTGGGGTGATGTGGAGTGAGCTAGTTAAAACAGTTGTCAAGGGCCGTACTAAGCACTGCCCCAAAGTTTGTTAGGAAAATATTCGTATATATCCTTGGTCTACAAGAGGTATTAAGATATCTTAAGTACTCGTGGCCTAGCCAATCATTGCTAAACACGAAATCATGACGGCACGAGGTCATCAATCCCACAGCCATATCGATTTCCAGACCGGAATTCAAGAAAATAGGTTAGAGGAAAAGTAGTTTGTTTCTACTCTTCTTGGCTATCAAAAGCTTGTTTGTGAATATTGATGATATTATGTTATGCCAGAAGCAAAACATTTGTGAAACCATGTCGACGACAGAGAAACGTTTATGATTTAATGAATGGTTAAAAATAAGATTTAAAAAAATCATATTTCCAGTGGGGAACTTCAATTTAGGCAGACCTGTCGGCATTCAACGCCATCGACGAGTGGAACAATGGCCAACCAGGGGGTCAAGTTCTTTAAAATGCGTATGCAGCCACAAACCACCGTCAAAACGTAAACCTATCCCACCTCATTTAGGGTGACTTGAAAAAAAAGCAAATTTCAAATTGAAAAGTTACGTTATGGAATAAATGAAGTTATGTGAATTTAAAACAGCCCTCAACCAATCAGAATTGCGTATTATTACGCCTAGAGTGACTTGAAGGTTCACACGACTACCAAATCTTTCGTTTTGAGCCGAATGCAAGTTTTTAAATCACAACGTAAAGTTCGAAACTTACGTTTCCATCCACGGCCGAAAAGCTCGTGGTTTGATAATTTGTATGAAACGTACGTTGTGATTATTTAAAAACTTGCATTCGGCTCAAAACGTACTTTTTGGTAGTCACGTGACCCTCCAAGTCACTCGTTTTCAGAGGTGACTGCAAACGTAGGTTTTAAACACTCGGGTCCCTGGCTCCACTCGCAGTCAGCTTTGACCAAGTATCAACAAAGCAAATTCAAAACAACGTTAGAATTCATTATGAGATTCATTGCTAGGACGGCTCTAGTCACCGTTTAGACACATACCCAACTCACGTATTGATGTATTCAAGTCCACATCGAAGGCTAAGTTAAAAACCATCTACCTGAAACGTGATTCGAACAATTAAGGGGCCTTATATGTATTGGAATAGGGATCCACTGCTAAAGAATGGGGATGTCTTGTACACGCGACAAAAATAAATTATCTTAGGATGGCAAATAAAAATTGACATGAAAGCAAGACATACGATGGATTAAAAATACTTGATTCAATAAATGATTTTAAAATGGCTTTAAATAGGTATATTATCCTTTAAATTTTGTGGGCTTCATACTTGTATTTTCTGTGGCACTCATGTATATAGCAAATCTTGTTTTTAAGTCAATGTAGAATGTTTTTCTAATTGAATTTAAGTTGGATGTAAATGCGTAACGCACGAGACTCTGATGCGGACAGGTTCCAGGTTCGACACCCTCCATCTCTAATCTAGACTGAAAGTATTCCGGGTTTCTTCGAGGTTTTAGCATAGACTTTTTGTCATTGTTGTCTGAGGGGTCGACCTAAAATCAAATAAATATACTCCACAAATAATGTTATGTAAATACTACCGTATGTTTAGTACAAAAGTCGATGGAAATCTTACACTGGCCATGAGATATATTTCATATTTTTCCTCTTGAGTCATGTACAAGGAAAACTTACGATATATTTTCCATGTTATTGATTTGTTTATTTTATTCTTTGACTGTCGTATAGAATAATATTATGTATTATTATATGTTTGTATGTTCTAAATTCTCTATGAAGGAATGCTACGCAATGCAAGTTTCTGATTGGACAACGATCGTTTAAAGAATGTGTTTTGTGTGACAGAACGTCAGTGCTGCTTGGAAGATTCCTCTTGTCACCGAAGACCTGATTGATCGAGTTCCAGCCGTGAAACTGAATCGACATATCAATCTGCAGAACTTCAACCCAAGGTAATATAATGTGCAATCTAGATGTGTGCGAGTACTCGAAATTTCGAATTGAGTAGATGATAAAATAAATTGGTGGAGGTGCCGGGTAGCCCACAGTAAATTTATCTCACCTTTGCACAAAGTAGAGGTGCCGGATCATTTAAACTCGAGTGTGAGATAGTAACAATCGTCATGCATTTTGGACGATGCAGTCTTTTTATAGTATTTTTTATTTGTTAAAACTTTTCTAACACAAATAATAACATTTCGTAAAGTCGATATGGAAATTTTAGTGTAATATGATTGATGTAACTTTCAGCTCCAATAACGATCGTACTTAACATCTTCTATAAATAGATAGATTGCATTTTACTAGGCCGCTTCGCGAACGCTTTTTTTAGTCGCGTTGATGGATGAGCTTTTTTCCGTTTTTAGTTTGCGTGGGATTTCTTTACTTTTTCAAGTTCCATTGCAAAACCATTTTTGTTAAATTAGGATAATTTTAATAAAGGAGTACTAATTGCTATGGTTATTAGAATGTAAAATATCTGGAGGCCCAAAGACTTGCCTTTTGTACGCATTGTAGGTGATTGTTGTCAAGTTTCTATAGTTACTTGTTAATTATTATTATATCTAAAAAACTTATATTAAAACCATTATTTTTATGGATTCTGGCTAACTTTTTCAACTTTAACTTTCAAAATGTACTACATCACCATAACATTAATGTCCATGTAAAATATGAACGTTGTAGCCCCACCCGTTAGGTCAGAATCGACCCAAATGTCACGAAAATATCGCACTAAAAATCGGGAAAAATCGTAAAAGTACGATATCCATGAGAAATATTTATTAGATTGTACCCAAAAACGTGCGGCAGGTTCAGAGATTTCGAAGGTCCCCTCTAATTTTCATCAAGATTTGTGTGCCGTTTGCCCGGTAGAGCGCAAACAGACGAAAAAAAAACACAAGCAAACAAAAAAACACCCGAGCTAATTTTGTTGGGGGTCAGTGAATTTGAAGTCTTCAGTTCGCTCATCCAATAATCGTAATTGCTTATGTTAATGCCTCTTTTAATTTGACATAAAAAGTAAAAAAAAAAGTACCGGAAGAAGATTCTAATCCCTAGTTTGGACTCGGGTTATATTGGGATTATTTTGATTCGTTGGTTTAGGTAATGGCATCCCTACTTTATAGTACCTGAAGTTACATGACTTATATTTTGAACACCTCTCACCTGTTGGTTTGTCCCTCTTAGCATCGCCTCCCGCGCTATCCTGCGCTTACAGATCCACACCAACCTCCAGACTAGTCTCTCAGTGGCCGTGGAATACGACCTGACCCCCGTGGATACCAGCAGTGGCGTCATCTACGCGGCCCTTGTTCTGTGTGGACTCTACTTCCTCATCATCTTCGAGACCATCGACCGAACTCTGTCCGCCATTTTGGCTTCGACCACGGCCGTGGCCATCTTGGCCGTCTCCGGGCAGGTATACACACGCTTTCTAGCTATATTCTTAATTGTTTATTATTTAAGGGCAAGGATTACCAACCATATTAAAACCACGCAAAATAACCTTATTTTAGTAATATTTCTAAACCGTACGTAAAATCGAAAAAAGGGCTAATAAGTCTCACGGCGTTTCGTCAGAACTACACCCTGCATGAAAATTATTCAAATATTGTAATCAGTAGCGCTTTTAATTACGATATACATTAATTTAATTTAAACCTTGATTAAAATCATTACTGGGTACAATATTTGTAAAAAGTTTTATGCCAGATATAGTTCTAACTAAGCCATGTGGGACTTATTATCCACTTTTACGTTTTTGTGTAGCGTTATGTGAGTTAACTAAAATAAGGATATTTTGCGTGGTTTTAATATTGGCGGTAGTCCTTCCCTGTAACAGCATCGCAGCCATTCTACGTCAATTGAAATAAATATTGAAAAACATATTGTGATTACCGTATAAAAGCAGTACACTATCGGGTCCTATATTAATTCTATTGAACATGCAACATAGGCTTAAAACTCAATATATTAATATTGATTAAATATAATTAATCTTGCAATTTGTGAATCTAGGCTCAACAATGAAAAGATACATCGCCTCAAAAGCTGAGAACTGCTACAAAATATGTTTTATTGTATCTGGTAGCAGGTCATCGTACCTAATTGCCTAAACGCAGTGTATCAACGCGCCGTTTGCTTATAAACGGTGTTCGTAAATAAGTATTTAAAATATGGTGTGTTACAAGCTCCCACAAATTTGTTCACGTATGTTTGTTTAAATTTACCGCTCAATCGGTTATTTGATCCGACCGTTCTTCAGCGAACAGACAAACGACGTAGAAAGTTTCCGCACATAATAATCATACATTTGTCACTGAAATTGCCTTAGAAAATTTGAAAACAGATAAAACTAGCATGCCTGCATCCTCTTAAAAGTGTACAGTGGGTGGGGGATATATAGTCATCCCCCCCAAAAAAATATAGTACATTCAACCTGCCCCCCACCCACAGCGACCCTCCATGGGCGAGTTGGTCTCCTGGATCGACATCGAGACACTGTTGCTGCTCTTCTCAATGATGATTCTCGTCGCCATCCTCTCGGAGACCGGCGTGTTCGACTACCTCGCAGTCTACGCCTACAAGGTAACTCTCCATCTATTCATCCATCCATTCATTCACTCATTCATTCACTCATTCACTCATTCATTCATTCATTCATTCATTCATTCATTCATTCATTCATTCATTCATTCATTCATTCATTCTTCATTCATTCCCTTCATTCATTCTTTTATTCCTCACTCATTCAATTCATCATTTATTCATTCATTCCAGGTTCAATTACGTTAATGGTGGTTTAATTAGGGCTGGGCTATATCGGTCTACTGTTGGCTAATTCTATTAATTGTGCATTTTTTAAAGTGCGTCGACTATTAAAGATGTGTGGTTTAAAAGGTGTTGCCAAAATTACGTAGTAATGTTTTCGTTCTCAAACTCGCATTTAAGACCCGGCACCTCCACCATATAATTAAGCACTTCGAAACTAATTTTTACGACAGAAAATTTATTTCTTAGGTATTTGTGACAATAAGAGTAAAACATACATCGCCAAAATCATTATCCTCGTTTTCATTTCGTATTCCCTTTTTTCAACATTTCGATGTTTAAAATATCCCACCACCGTCCCGGTGAGCAATAGGCCTGTTCGTTTGACCACCAATTTTTACACCTTTTGCACCTTTTGAAGAAATAAGCGTTCTTTTGTCCAGGTGTAATTACAACTTTACACTTTTCAAGAACACTATTACAACTTTTGCACGTGCCTCTTGAGGAGGTGTAAAGGTGTAGCAAGTGAAATTCGCGCCAATTTCAAAAGTAACACCGCACCTTTATAATAGGTTTGTTCTTTTGTCCACCTCAAATTGTGGTAATTACACTAGGTGTAAAATACAGAATCAGAAATGGGGTTAAAAGGTGTAATATTTCACGGATGGACAAAAGAACGATTTTGTTGTAATTTGACAGCAAATTTCGAGGTAATGTTGTCAGCTGTCCTTCAATTCAAACACTTTCATAAGATATCTCACTCAATAACACAACTTTGTGCATTTTATACAATTCTATTTCATATTATTTTATTATTACCAGTTTTATCTTCAACAATCGCACATTATACCAGGGTTACTTTTGAAATTGGTGCGAATTTTCATAGCTACACCTTTTACACCTCCTCAAGAGGCAGGTGCAAAAAATGTAAAAGTTGTAAATACCCCCTGGACAAAAGAACACGTCTTTGGAAGAAATACTGTAAGTACAGCTGGACAAAAGAACGCTTATTTCTTCAAAGGTGCAAAAGGTGTAAAAATTGATGGACAAAAGAACAGACCTAATGTGTGATTGTTGTAGAAATAGACGATAAAACTGGTAATAATAAAAATATATGTAATTGAATTGTAATAAAATACACAAAGCTGTGTTATTGAGTGAGATATCTTCTGAAAGTGTTTGAATTGAATGATAGCTGGCTGACAACATAGCCTCAAAATTTTGTGTCAAATAACAAACAAATCGTTTTTTTGTCCACACGTAAATTATTGCACGTTTTACCCCCATTTCTGGTTATGTATTTTACACCTGGATGTAATTACCACAATTTGAGGTGGACAAAAGAACAAACATAATGTGAACTCATCGGGAGACCTAAGCCAATATAAATTGAGAAACAACCATTCATAATTCAATGGGGTACTCGAGGTTCTCTTGTTCTGTGGCGAAAATATTGATATTGACCGACAGCTTACTCATTTGTTATTTATAATGGCATGCTAAAAACAACTGTAAGATTTGATGTGTTTATGTGTGAAATAATGACTTGCTTAAACATAAGTTTGTACTTTGTATTTATAAAATAGCACAAATCAAATATAATGATGAAAATTGTTTTTGTTGTATTTGCATGTCATAGCGTGCAATTGTATTTTATTTATGATTAAATTAAATGTACACCATCCAGAATAAATTAATCTAGTGATCTAGTTTCATCTACACACCGCAGCCTTTGATTTATATCTGGTCAAGGCTGTACATACCATAAATAGAATTGATAAAGAGATATAGAGAAACGATAATATAGTGTATTAACCCTCTCCCTTGCATGGTGTACAACGCACGGAGACACACTACTTTACTAAGCTTTAGTACACTATGTATGAGAGAGAGTTAAACAAAGATTAATTACTCTCTTTTCAGATAACTGGTGGTAACATCTGGCCTTTTGTGGGCACTCTGTGTCTGTTTACCGCCGTGCTGTCCTCAGTGCTGGACAACGTCACTACCGTGCTTCTCATGACACCGGTTACCATCAGGTAGGACATTGTTACTGACCCCGGTTACTATCAGTGTTGTAAAGTAACTGAGTAAAAGTAATTGAGTAAAAGTAATTAGTTACTTTTTGAGTAATTGAATTACTATTTCAATTACTTTTATTTTAAGGTAACTGTAACTGTAGCTGAATTACTTTTAAAAGTAATTAATCTCAGTTTTCAGTTACTTTTTAACAGTTACTCTTGCCAACCATGCTTGTTACAGTTCAGTAATATAAAATTAAAATAATATCACAACGTCTTAAACTAAAACAATACTTTTTATTTTTGATGTTTTTTTATTAATTTTTTTGGTACCTCTAGTACGTATGAAACGAGATTTTTCTGCTGAACTTGAATTCCTATTGCTGAATTTGTCTTGGTCAACATGACAACAATAAATCAAAGCAGCTGCTAGTTGCAACGAAAAATTGCAATAGATAGACAATTCCTTTGAATTCTACTAGGCCGCTTCCCGAACGCTTTTTCCAGTCGCGCTGATTAATAAGCTTTTTATTTGAATATTTTTGTCCAATAATTACGATTTTAAGTGGGATCACATTACTTTTTCTATAGGCTAGTTACTTGATATTACTTGTTAATTATACACGTGTAAAGGCTTATATTAAAACCTTTATTTCTATGAATTTTGACCAACGTTTTCAACTTTTTCTTTCAAAAGGCAATACATCACCATTACCTTAATGTTCATGCAAAATATGAACGTTGTAGCCCCACCCGTTTGGTCAGAATCGGCCCAATTGTCACGAAAATATCGCACAAAAAATCGAAAAAATCGGAAATGTACGATATTCATGAGAAATATTTCTTCGATTGTTCCCAAAAACATGGCAGGTCTAAGTTCAGAGAGTTTTAAGGTCCCCTCCTAATTTCATCAAGATCGCATATGCCGTTTTCCCGGTAGAGAGCAAACAAACAGACAAAAATACAAAAAAAAAACAAAAACACCCGGGCTAATTTTTTGGGGGGTCAGTGAAATTGAAGCCTTCGCTTCGCTCATCCAATTGATTGTACAAAAAAAACAGTTTGTGTAATTATTTTTAGAAAACAAAATCTGTTTGTCATGCTTTTAGTAATGCATTTTTAAGAAAGTAACTTAAAAAGTAACTCAGTTACTTCATAAAGTAACTGTAACTGTAACTCAATTACTTGGGCAATAAAGTAACTGTAACTGTAACTGAATTACTTTACAAAAGTAACTTTTACAACACTGGTTACAATCAGGTAGGACATTGTTACTTACACCGGTTACTATCAGGTAGGACATTGTTACTTACACTGGTTACTATCAGGTAGGACATTGTTACTTACACCGGTTACTATCAGGTAGGACATTGTTACTTACACCGGTTACTATCAGGTAGGACATTGTTACTTACACCGGTTACTATCAGGTAGGACATTGTTACTTACACCGGTTACTATCAGGTAGGACATTGTTACTTACACCGGTTACTATCAGGTAGGACATTGCTACTTACACCGGTTACTATCAGGTAGGACATTGTTACTCACACCGGTTACTATCAGGTAGGACATTGCTACTTACACCGGTTACTATCAGGTAGGACATTGCTACTTACACCGGTTACTATCAGGTAGGACATTGTTACTTACACCGGTTACTATCAGGTAGGACATTGCTACTTACACCGGTTACTATCAGGTAGGACATTGCTACTTACACTGGTTACTATCAGGTAGGACATTGTTACTTACACTGGTTACTTCAGGTAGGACATTGTTACTTACACCGGTTACTATCAGGTAGGACATTGCTACTTACACCGGTTACTATCAAGTAGGACATTGTTACTTACACCAATTACTATCAGGTAGGACATTGTTACTTACACCGGTTACTATCAGGTAGGACATTGTTACTTACACCGGTTACTATCAGGTAGGACATTGTTACTTACACCGGTTACTATCAGGTAGGACATTGTTACTTACACCGGTTACTATCAGGTAGGACATTGTTACTTACACCGGTTACTATCAGGTAGGACATTGTTACTTACACCGGTTACAATAGGTTGTACCCACAAATAAAAAAATTGTAAAAAAAAAAACGGCAGCTAAGCTCTACTTCAATATCTTCGGCTGTGAATGCTGTGTATAGAATTTGAGCCAAGCTTTTCATTCTTCCTCCCTAGTTTCGCATTGAAAAGAAGTAAGATCATTTCGCCTGTTGACGAGCGTCAAGCCAACGAGAGAGAGAGAGAGAGAGAGAGAGAGAGAGAGAGAGAGAGAGAGAGAGAGAGAGAGGAGAGAGAGACAGACTCACAACGCAACATAAGTCAGAAATCCGACACTTTGAGCGGTGTCCAAACAAACCGCCAATATTTTATTTACACCGCAACACACTTTTGAAGGAATCGACTCCTTGAAAATAAGTTATAATCATTCAACATTCACGCCTTGATAGGAAACAAACAGCAAAAAGATGTAAATCCCCCACAAATACAAAAATTTGTAAAATAAAAAAAATGGCAGCCATGCTCTCCTTCAAAAGTATTTGACGACCAAGTTTGAAACTTCTCAAATGTAGCCTTTTCTTTGAACGATTAATTTTTTTAAGTTCAGAGTTGTTTTTTGACATGTTTTGGGTCCACAGTCCCCCCAAAATTAGCCCCTTGTGTCATGGACGATAGATATTTATAATAGAAAGAGCATGTTTAATTTCAAGTTTGTACAAATTACCACGCCTTAGTAATTACATTTTTTGATTATTATCCAAAATTTGGATTTTCTCCGGTCCCTGTCACCCGATTTTGGTTTTGAAAGCAAAAGGCAACGTCTAATGTACATTTAAATGTGGTCCAAGTTTCATAGTTCTAAGATGTACCGTTTTCTCTGTAGGCTCTTATTCCTGTCCGCCAGAATTAGCCAGCCAGCCAGCCGGAAGGATTTAAACGATGATGAGGCACTTTTTTTAACACAGAACGGGTTATCGGATCGGTGTGATTTTTTTGTAGGTCATGGACCACATGTCATGTCATATACCGAGTTTCAAGATTGTAAATCTTTCGGAGCGGCGTGTGCAGATAGCTGAAAAGCCCCCAACTCGGGTAGGCGTATAACAGGGCCTCGAGTTCGTCGTTGCCTAAGCAGTCGCGTGCGCTTAGCTGCTGGCGAACGACCGTCGCCCTAGATGAAGTGTTGCGACTCATCCAATACCGTTCTTGACTAGATGATTCTGTATTCAGGTTGTGTGAAGTGATGCGACTCAATCCAGTACCGGTCCTGACTACGATGATTCTGTATTCAGGTTGTGTGAAGTGATGCGACTCAATCCAGTACCGGTCCTGACCACGATGATTCTGTATTCAGGTTGTGTGAAGTGATGCGACTCAATCCAGTACCGGTCCTGACCACGATGATTCTGTATTCAGGTTATGTGAAGTGATGCGACTCAATCCAGTACCGGTCCTGACCACGATGATTCTGTATTCAGGTTATGTGAAGTGATGCGACTCAATTCAATTCAATTCAATTTTTATTCAGACAAGTTAAACAATTATACAAGTACAGGTATACAAGTAAATGTTAAACCAAGACAATCAGTGAAGATTGTGTCGCCTGATTTACACAATTACAATATCATAATAATAATTATTATAATAAAAACAATAACATAGTGAAATAAAATAAAATTCAGTGATCACAATATAACTAATCAGATACTCAGCTAGACCTAGATAACAAAACAATATTTTCACATCTTTGAATGACTAGAAGTTATGCACCGACAATGAAACATTTAATGCATTACATTGATCATCTAAATTTAAACTACGAAACGACCTCAAATAGCCTCAATCGCTCTCTTATCGTCAAATCCAAGATCTTTGTCTTGAAGGAACTCCTCCATGGTGTAGTAGGCTTTAAGGGTCAATAATGTTGTAAGTTTTCTTCGAAATGTTATTAGATCTTTTGCATTAGCTATCAGGTCTGGCAATTTATTAAAAAGTTTAAAATTAATATACATAGAGTTATTTTGAGTTAGCTTCGTACTATACTGTGTAGAATGAATGTCTTTATTATGACGAGTGTTGTGCTGGTGTATTTCATGGTTTAAGGAAGGTTTATTTGAATGTGTAAGGCATTTAACAAGAGAGGTTGCCTCCAAAATATACAGGGAATAGAGGGTTAATATTTTGTGTTTAATGAATAGCGGCTTGCAGTGAGCCTTAACATAACTAGATGATTTAAGGCCACACATGTTTCTCACTGCCTTTTTTTGTAATTTAAATAATGTATATACATTTACTGAGTGTCCCCAAAATTCTATTCCATAACGTAGGTGAGATTCAAAGTTAGAATGATAAACTATCTTAGCCACATTTAACCCTGCTATTTCCTTTATGGATCTAATTGCGAAGCAAGCCGAACTAAGTTTACTACAGAGGCTCAAACAATGTTGTGCCCAAACTAAGATTTTCATCTAAAATTATGCCTAGAGACTTTAAATGCGATACAGGCAAAATAATTAATCCATCCGCTACATTTGTTATAGAATTGATTTTATCTAGATGTTTACGTTTTTGTGATGAATGAAATTGAATAAAGTTAGTTTTGCTAGAATTAAATACTAATTTATTGTTTTGATACCAGTCACTTGCTTTAGCTATTTTATTTTCTGCATTAGTTTTAAGTACAACACTTGATGAGCCTTTAACAAGTAAGCTGCCATCATCAGCAAAGAGTTCCGAATCATCAACGACAAAACAAAAATCATTGGAGTAAATAATGAAGAACAGAGGGCCAAGAATGGAGCCTTGGGGCACTCCACATACAATTTTACTAGGGTTAGAAATGTATACTTCTTCATTTAGTCCAATATAAACTGGTAGTTTCAGTGCTGTACCACGGAAGCCATAATAAGACAATTTATTCAGCAAAATTTTATGGTCAACACAGTCAAAAGCTTTTGAAAGATCACAAAATATTCCAAGTGGATTTTGATTTTGCTCAAATGCTTCAGTAATCATTTGAACAAAGTTATGTATGCTAAGTTTTGTTGAGCGATTTTTACGAAAACCATTTTGGTGATCAGATATTATATTATACTTATCTAGATACGAGGTCATATTGCTATACATAACTCTTTCCAGGATTTTTAGAAAGCTGGAAAAAATTTGATATTGGACGGTAGTTATCTAATGCCTGTCTATCCCCTTTCTTAAAAATAGGAATGACTTTAGCTACTTTTAGTTTTTCCGGGAAAACCCCTTGAGATAAGCATTCATTAATAATATAACTAAGTGGTTCAGCTATGAATCTAATGCACTGTTTTAGAAGCGAAACTGGTACACCATCAACACCACTCGAATGTTTTTTCTTTAATGAATTTACTACTTCAATAATATCACTAGAGTTTACAGGAAAGAAGTAAAATGAATTGGCATTGTCAATTTTTACGTTACTTAAATATTCCATAACTACACATTCATCACTTTTAATATTCTTGGTCAAATTAGAGGCAATTTCAGTAAAATATAAGTTGAATTGTTAGCAATGATTTGCTGATCATCTATAATGAGCCCTTCTGGTGATTTTATAGATAAATTATTTTTATTGGTTGGGTTTTATTTTTGTTCATTAACTATGCCCCAAATGGCTTTAGATTTATTATCACTTTTCCTGATTTTTTCACTTATGTGCAACTTTTTTGCATGTCTTATGGTTTTCATATAGCACTTTTTGTACTTAATATAATACTGCACAATAAATGGATCTTGATAATAACATTTAAGAATAAATAAACATTTCAAATTTAACCTAGAAGTTTTAATACCAGAAGTAATCCATTTATTGTTAGTGTTAGCAAGGTTAATGTTTTGGTGTTTAATTGGAAATGTTGTATTAAAAATCCTTAGAAACATGTCATTGAATATTTCAAAGCTTTTATTAGCGTTACCAGTTACCATTATTGGGTCCCAATTTATATCACATAAACGTTCATTAAATATTTGTACCTGATCAACGCTAAAATTCTTCTATGAATGATCTTTGTAACAGGGATATTGATACCAGCTGATACTTGAAACGCAATACGTTGTGCAAAATGGTCTGACAAATTACTTATAATTACTGAACTTCTTAATTTATCAGGACTTAAGTTTGTTCCTATATTATCGATAGTGGAGTGTGTAAAATGAACAGGATCAATCCTCGTAGCCTCATTTATAGTCAAATTCATATTGAAACATTGTAGGAGGTTTGTTAGCTTTAGGTTACTTATAGATTTTTTAGATGTGTCAATATTAAAATCTTTGGTCAAAATAAGTTTGCTTTGTTTCTTAATGACAAGTTTTAGTACTTCTTGGAGAGTACTTATGAATAAGTCAATGTTTCCTGAAGGGGGTCGATATAGAGTTAAGATGGTGATCTTTTCGAATGGATTTTTACTATCACTCTTACTTAGAACCAAGTTAATGCCTGCTATTTCAATTATACCTTCATGGCTAAGCTTTTCAAGTCCAAGTATTTTTGTTGCTTTAGAATGCAACATCTTATTAGCAAAGATAGCTACCCCACCACATTTTTTGCTTTTACGACAATATGCGTTAATTAAAGTATAATTACAAATTCTAATTTGGGAAATTTCGCATTCACTCAGCCAATGCTCAGATATACACAATATATCGATATTTTCACTGACAGAAAGTTGCTCACTTAAAAAGATTTCTAGGTTATTTATGGAGTTTGCTAGACTTTGGATGTTTTGATGTAATACACTGATAGCTGTTGATTTTATTATACTTTGAGATGGGTGGGATAAGGTTTGTTTAGCATTTTCCTTTTTTAAACACAAGTGGCAAGGTGGTTCTGGTACAGTCAGAAACAGATCACCCCTATCCTTGTTGTGTGTTAGGTTGGTAGTGTTAGCGAATTGCGAATTTGAAAATTTATCACCTTAGAATTTCTTTTGCCTCGAGACTTGACTTGTGTAATCCTGGGGTTTCTGGTCTGTCTGGTTCTGCTAGATATTGGAGATTGTGTTTCCACCACCATAGAATTAATGCGGTCCATGATGTCACTTGCAGGGATCTCAGCAACCCATGTTTTCTCAGTCTCGGTCAAGGTAGACTTAGCGTTCTCTTCTGTCTCTCCTTCCATAACTAGATCTACGGGTGGGACTGCGACCATCGTGTTTCCTTGGGCAGCTGAAGGGTCCTCGAGAGTCGGAGTGTTAACAGGAGATGTTGTCCGGTTGAGGCATTCCGTGAAGATGATTTCATTCCCTCGATGATTTTGAACCAACTCAAAGTCACGATTTGACTCCGACGGCATTGACGATAGTTGCACTCCACCAGTTTGGGAATCATCAACAGAGACTCGAGATGGCTCCAAGGGCAGGGCCGATAGTTGCACTCCAGCATTTGAGGAATCATCCATAGTGACTTGAGCTGGTTCCGAGAGTATGGACGATAGTTTCACTCCAGCAGTTGAGAAATCAGCCACAGAGACTTGTGCTGGCTCCGAGGTCAAGAACGACAGTTCTGCTCCAACATCTATTGTGAAATCCTCCTTCACCACCGTTGCATTCCCCATGTCTTGGCTGATTTTGCTGACGTGTAGTAGTACCGGTTGTAGTTCCTCCTCATCAGGCAAAGTGTCCAAAAAATGTATTGAATTCACCACGGGCAAGGTGACGGGCAGCATGACTGGAGTTTTGACCTCGGTCGAATTGGCTTGCAGGGTGACCTGAACCGGGGCCGAATTCACTTCAGACGGCTTGACAGCCAACAGGGTGGATCCCTCGGAGACATCAATTCCCTTCGTTGCTTGGGTTGAGGCTGTGATTTGAGATGTTTTAAGGTTGTGATTTAAATAGATCCTCCCTGATTGGGCTACTATGGGCTGCACGTCTGATTTGTTCTTGTTAATGGATTTATTTATCACTAAATGATGAAACAAGTTTGGATCAGGTGTCCATTCCATGGTGCTGCTTATTTCCTCTATCATAAGGCAAAGTTTCTCGCAACCTCTCTTACTTGGATGGAGACCGTCACTTGAAAGGTCGGAAGGTGGCATCCATCTGTTTGTATTTACGAATAAAACCCCGAGAGTTCTGCATGCCCAATGTAAGGATGAGTTGAGCTCATCAATTTGGTGGTCCGGGGTATCTGTACGGTATAAAATGCCAGTAAAAGCTATTCCGGACTCCGGATACTTTGTTTTATCGTCCGGAGCAGCTGGTAGATATTGTCCATAATTTGTAATGGTTCAAGAGTAGTCACCGAGTTGGTGCCATTGTGGATGATTACGGTTTTGGGTTGCGGGTCATCTACAGTTTGATTTTCCATTATCTTTTGAAGCTGATGCGGCTGGATTCCTGGATATACTTGCAAACGATATATGATCTGTGGTTTTTGCTTAGCTGTATGCAACCTTTAAGCATGGAGTCACTTATAACTAGAGTTTGTCTGTCCCCTTCTTCATGCCTTATTTGTCCATGACTCACCGGATTTTATTGGGCTAGTCTTATTATGTTTATTTTGTACGCTCTTTCTTTTTCCTTTCTTTATGGATCCAGGTAGGTCTGGAAACTCATCCAGTTTAAGACTGAGGGAGCTAGGTGAAGGTATAGCTTCTTTAACGTCCAGGCATTGGTAGTAGTTATTTAATACCACTCGGTCTGCATGGGTTTTACCTTTTATTGACTGTCCCTGGATTTCCGGATGTTAAAGATGTTGAGTGCCATTGTTCAACATTTTTTGATAGAGTCTGTGATTGGCAGTGTGTAGTCTTACTAAGACAGGGTGTTAGGTTTTCATTTACGATATGTGAATCCATCATAGAAAACACCTACATTCCGCTGACCAGAAGACACACTTATCAACGAGCACAGAGTACTTACATCTTCTCGTAGTATTTTATTTGCGACTAACTGGACAAAGGCTTTTCTCCCCTTATGGTTTAGATACAGCCCGTGATGATTAAATTGATCCCTTTGAATAGTTTTAAGGGATAGTATGGAAACTCCTTTGGTTTGCCCCAGCAGATTTTGAATGTGGATATTTACTTTGTTTATCTCCTTGTTTAGTTTTCCTAGTTGTAACTTATCCTTGTCAGTAACATCGAAGCGAGGTAATAGCTCAGATATTATAATTTTTGGCTTACAATAGTTCTGACAACTAGATAATGGTATTAAAGCATGCTTAATGGCATTGTTATTGATCCCTACATCATTTGCCCCTGCCATAATCAAAACAATGTCGTTTTCAGTTAGCTGTTCAATCTGGTTCATTAATCCCTCCGTTACTTGCAATGCACTTGCACCTGGTTTAAGAATAGATTCTACCTTGTAATTGGTCATGTGACCAGACACACTCTTTGCTTCCCAATCCAGTACCGGTCCTGACCACGATGATTCTGTATTCAGGTTGTGTGAAGTGATGCGACTCAATCCAGTACCGGTCCTGACCACGATGATTCTGTATTCAGGTTGTGTGAAGTGATACGACTCAATCCAGTACCGGTCCTGACTACGATGATTCTGTATTCAGGTTATGTGAAGTGATGCGACTCAATCCAGTACCGGTCCTGACTACGATGATTCTGTATTCCAACATCGGTGGCTCTGCAACACCTGTAGGGGATCCCCCCAATGCCATCATCGCGTCCAACCCTGATGTCATCAGAGCGGTGAGTTGTATGTATAGTCGACGACACTGTTATCAAATTAAGATCACGATAGAAATTTAAATTTGTTACATTATTTGTCAATATAGATCCTCCAATCGGTTACATAATCGTATTGTTTTGTTTCCGTAAAAGGGCGGATCAACCTTTTTTGACATTAATTTTTATGGGGGGAGAGCTCTGTTGTTTCCGTAGCTACGCCAATAGTATCTACAGTTTGAAGATAGAGGGAGCAATGTCAGTGGGTCCTTCCATTTTATGTTTGTTTCTTATTTACGTATTTTCACACTTTATTATTATAACACTTTAATTTTTATAACGAATATTGGAAGCAGTAGCGTAGACTTATCCAGGAATTGACAAAGCCACGGTGGGGGAGGGGGGGGGGGAATTTAAAGTCGCCATGGCGATAGTTATCACTGGTCAACGGTTCCCCCCATCCTTCCTTATTTTCCACTGGGGCCTGATTGGAGTGACCTGATAGAACGAAAGGCGTTTATATTTCCAAGCATCGTCTTCCCCGTTCAATATAAATTCTCCTTTTTCGTTTGGACTCACGGCAAAGAGGCTTTAAATGATTACTTGCTACACTTCAACAGTTGTCTTAAAGTAATATTAAGTGCACTTTGGAGGTGGAGAAGGATGATCGTCTCCCATGAATCAAAAGATGGGTCGTTCGGCCATACAACGACATTAGCATTACGCATCTCAATCAATAATGGATTGGATTTTCTTCGCAGCTCGAACAAACAGTAGCAATTGACGATTTGTTGGTCTTGTTTTTTTGTTTACAAAAAACTTTTTTTGATTTCAACCTTTTTTTACTGAATACGCTTTGATGATCATCAAAATAATGTTTTGCTTATACTACATCATTAAATTCTACGCTAAATAATGTCGATTAATTTTAGTGGCATCATTATTATTTCACTGGTCTCAATTTGTTTGTGTAAACGACAAGGGTCAAATATTACGAACCTACTTCTATTGTTGAGTGTAAATGCCCTGTTATTTTATTTCCAGGGCGTGGACTTTGCCAACTTCACCCTCCACATGGGCATAGGTTCGATCCTAGTGTCTATAGTTGTCTTCGTCCACCTCAGGTTCCTCGTGTTCCGAAATGTCGACAATCTGAGGTTTTCGGAACCTGACGATGTTCAAGGTAGTAAAGATAACTCTTGTCTTTTTTACGCATTCATTTCGCGTTTTTGATTTAGTAAAGCCAGCCAGCTAAAACCTTTACCAAACTATCCCTAACAACAGTCTGGCATGAATGGACGCTACTTGTATGATAAAATTAAAAGGATATGTTAAAATAGCGCAAACCTTGAAAATTTCCTATTCGTTTTATACTTGTCCAACTAACAGAATTGTAGTGTTACGAATTGCAAATGACAGTTTAAATACTCTCTTTAGTCGGTGGATTTTGTTGGTTTGCTCGTCAAACCGGCGATAATGGAATATATCTGTCCGGGCCGTCAGGTGAAATTGAAATTTGGTACACGCGCATGCCCCAAGTAGCTGAAACTGCTTTTGAAACCCACCGTTCAAACTTACTGGAATAAGTGAACTTGGAGAGTTATGTACATTGTCAAAGCAGTACTCGATCCTTGGATAACTAGCACTTGGGATTTTTGGTGGCGGGTTTTGAACTGGCGACCTCTCAGATTTGTGTCTCGCGCTTTGCACCCGAGCTACTTCAGCTATCGGTATGATTTAGACGCTCGCCAGGAGATCGCAGTGTGGGAGCGAGCGGCGTCCTCCATATCCTCCTACTCCAAGGACGAGAACGCCGTCAAAGAGAAACTGCTAGAGACGGCGAGGGTGCTCTCGGCGAGTCTTGCCAAGAGGGCCACAACACCCGCTACAGCCAAGGAAACATACGATAACAACCTAGTGCAGCTGCAGAAGAAGGTACCATTTTAACCTTATTCTGTGAAATACCGTGAAATTTTTATTTATTCCTTAGCTGAGTAGGCCCAAATATAAAAACAATCTCAAATTATATAGTTCAGTTTTGACTTGTATCTGTCATCTCACAAAGATGAAGAAGGTATAACCATTATATTCTAAACTCAATGGTATAACTTTTTTAAAGGTGTACCGGTACTTGACACTTTGTCGAATGACACCTCCATAAACTACGTCTCCGCTTATTACGTAGGCGCTATGTTTGTTTTCGTTTTTAATCTTATTACCAAAGGTAACCATTTGGTCGGTGGGTGACAAGATTTCTTGACCATCTTCTCTTCCTTCAATTTCTTCACCAATATAACGTTTCTTCATGATATATGCACTACCTCTTCATTACACAGTTTTCTTCCTACGTCTTTGTCTACGAATTCTTCATTCTTCAATTGTTCAATATATCCTATTTTCGGTCCCTTCTTTGTTATTTTCTCCTCCATAACTTCCATTTTGTCTGGGTCTCCTGCTGGCATTGGTTTTCAATTTAACTTTGAATACTTTGAAACAACTTGCCCCCACCATTTTACCACCGTCCTGGCCAGGAACGAGTAGACTATAGGTACTTGCCCTCCCCACAGGTTTCCCTCTCCAATTTCCACTCATGATCTCGCTTATGGACGACCAGGCACAGTAAGGATCATGTCAGACCATGTCAAGTGTATGACATAATAGGTTTGTTCGTTCGCGGACCTAGTGTTAACACTCAAAAAGTCAGTGTCTACACTTTACACTGGCTTCTAGGCTAGTGTGATGAGTGCCAGTTTTAACACTGAAGCGAACGAACGGACCAAAATGGCTCATTTCACAAAAGTGTGTACGAACGAACAAACCTATTGTGTGAATTTTATTTTTTTGTAAAAAACGTATCTAATATCTTTTTTTACCAAAGCCACAATTAATTTTAAAAGAAAGAATAAAATACAACTTGGAATAGGAGTAGGACATTCTTTGTACCACATCAAGAAATACCCCGACAAGATTGAAACTCAAAGTCCATAAAACTATAATTGTACCGACTATAATTGAATCGTTTATTGTTAAAGGGAATTATTATAAATCATGCTAGTAGCCTCTGTAAAACGCTCGCTTATATCTCTGGCCGGCCAATTCATTGAGAAGTACATGTCCTTTACAAAACTGAATTTATTTTAAAGTTCACAGTTTACCAACCAGGGTAAGAGAGGTAATTGATTTCACTTTTCGCCTTTTCGCAATTTCGCCACACGAATGTAGTGACAGAAATATAATATTATCTCCTTGTTTCCAGTATCCAATTCGAGACAAAGTGTTGTTGATTAAGTCAGTGTTTACCCTGGCGTTCGTCATCCCGCTCTTCTTCGTGCACTCATTACCGGGGCTGCATCTCTCTCTGGGTTGGACCGCCCTCGTGGGCGCCATCTTGTTGTTGATACTCGCCGATGACCTTCACATGGAGGAGGTCCTCGCCAAGGTCGAGTGGAACACGCTGCTGTTCTTTGCGTCGCTCTTCATTCTCATGAAGGTAAGTCAATACTATCAATCTAGCATCCAACGGTCACTTATACAATTAAAAAAAAATATATATATCCATGTAAGAGGCAAGAGTGGAGATGAATAATTTAAGTACTCAGCTTTCTTTTTTTTTCATGGAAAACTGTTAATAAAATTGACATCATATTTTTCACGCGAACTTTGATAAAGAATCATTCTATGAGATAGTAATTCGCCCATTTCTCAATTAATTCACCGATGTACCTGTACCTGGTACCGTTTTACTCTGTGTAAGTGGAGTTAGGGTTAGAGGTAGTGTATTCTTGTACATTCTCTGGAGGGGTCTATTTGCAAGGATACAGAACATAACAAACATACATTGTTATCCCTATTCCCTTGCTTACTGGCGGTTCGTTTGGGCTAGCACGGAGTAAAGTATTGCGGGTTAATCCCAGGGTAAAAAAGGTACAGGATTCCGTCCTTTGAGGGTTGCTCTGGATGAATCTGATGTGTAGCCTACTGCCTATCATACAGCGAGCATCTTTACGAAAAAAAGTTAATCCTAAACCGATGTGTCTGTGTGTGCAGTCGCTGTCCCGTTTAGGCCTCCTAGAGTTCATCGGTGTTCGTGTGGAATTGATCATCTTGTCCGTGGGCAAGAGTTCTCGCTTGACGGTGGCCATCATGCTGGTGCTGTGGGTGTCCGCCGTATCGTCGGCCTTCATCGACAACATCCCTCTGACCACCATGATGATCCGCATCGTGACGTCACTAGCGCAGAATCCAGAGCTGGGGCTACCCATGCAGCCGCTCATCTGGGCGCTCGCCTTTGGCGCGTGCTTGGGAGGTAAGGGGCAACAACGATAGCCTACGACGCTTAAATATTATTGGTAAAAGTGCTGTTTTCATGCGAAGTATTATTCCCATGTTATGTGCTGTGGACACTGATAATAATAATAATTGGATGAGCGTAGCGAGCGAAGCGAAGATTCCATTTCACTACACTGGAGAAAAAAATCCGGAAAGTTTTTTTTCTGTATTTTTGTATGTTTGTCAATACGATTCCGGCTGAATCGATACTCCAATTACAATGAAATTTTCTGGAGGCCTTCGAAATCTCTGAACTTAGAACTGCCACGTTTTTGAGCGCAATCAAAAAATTATTTTTTATAAAAATCGCAATTTTACGATTTTTTAGATTTTTAAAACATTTCTTCGACTTACAGCATCTACATGCTTTATCTGATTGTAATCATTTTTTCACAGAACCTTTATTTTATGAATTAATATATTCCTGTGAAATTTGAGCGTAATCAAAAAATTATTTCTCATGATAATCGCAATTTTACATTCTTTTTAAATTTCTTCGACTTATAACACCGACATGCTTTATTTGATTGTAATTATTTTTTCACAGAACCTTAATTTTATGAATTAATATATTCGTGTGAAATTTAAGTGTAATCGAAATACTATTTCTCATGAAAATCGCAATTTTACGCTTTTTTTGTTTTTAAAAATTACGCTCATCCAACAACGCGCCTGAAAAAGCGTTTGCAAAGCTTCCTAGTAATAATAATTGTCTTGTGGTTAGAGTCACTGTTTCCCATGCAGAAGGTCCAGAGTTCAAATTCAGCTGTAGGTTGAAGATTTTTAACTTATGATGTGAACTCCACCATCTAATCAGTTACTTTGTAACCCGTGCTAGCAACGAGGCACATTAGCCTTGTTTACATGGAGGACTGAGTACGGAGTTGAGTACGGTTTTTGGTCTCAGTACCACATGTAAACACATGAAATCAGGTACCGAACCGGTTGGGTTCGGTCCGACGAAATGGTGGGACCGAACCGAAATACCGTACTGAGTACTCACATGTAAACAGCTTCCTGAGAGGGAACCGAACTGAAAAACATGCAGCCTAATTGCAAATGTCAAGAAATAAGTTTTAAAATGTTGTATCTATTTTTAACTTCTTTTCGTTGGGCTCCAACTTCAAATGTAGATCATAAGGTTATGTAACAGTGATGTTTTGAGCAATCGCCGTAAGATGGCGTCGATGCTGGACCGAATGTCAGTTCAGTTCTAGTTGGGTACTCGACATGTAAACTTGTCAAGGACATTGGAACCGTACTTAAATTTCAGTACAGTGCTGGACCCAGTCCTCCATGTAAACAAGGCTATTGTAAGGTCGTTCCAAATAAGCCTTGTTGAATTCTAGCACTGACCGCGGGTGGAATAGTGTTCCGTTAAAGCCAACTAGGTGATTGGAGGGGGGTGCGAGATAGAGGGTAGTGTACTGTATTTTGAGATGTAGATTGTAGGGTAATATTTGTAATGGAGGAAAACAATGAGCCAAACCGTAAAATAAAGTGAAACACTTGCCGATTCTGCTGTACTGGGCGATGTATCAGGGTGGCATGCGTACAAGTGAACCTCAGCTGGGCATCAAGGGCGTACAATAATGGTGAAGTATTTTTAGGAATAATTACACTTTATAATGGTTGAGATATCACTTGAGAATATTGTCAAGTAGGCTGCACTATAGACGTGGATGCGACCGCCTTGTTGAACTGCACTCACTGGACTGGACTGAATGGCTGAAGCACAGATAACAGAGTACACTACGTCTACTCTGTTATCTGTGGCTGAAGCAATGAGCTGGCAGGGGTGATCGGCAAGTGATTCAGAATACGACGTCACAGCCGGTGGAAAGTGATGGGAACGGAAAGGAGAAGGGGTGTAAATCAAAATAGTGACCCTATGCATAATAAATACCTACCCATATAATATGCCCTTGCATTCCATGAAATTGGTTAAGAAAGCTAGAAAGAATATATAGCTTCGTTACGCAGTGACTTAGCTTGCTGTCAATGAATAAAATAAAACTAAATTAGGCGAAATAGTGAATAGCAAAATGATGAATCACATAGTATATCGATTAGAGATGAGATGATTACAATAGGTTGACGAAGCAAAGATTTTGAATAATTGCAAGGTTAGGTAACAGGTCTGACTGCTCTGGAGACATACTTATACCGCTGGCTAGAGCAGACGAGGGTTCGAAAGCTTGTGTGACGGCTTCCTTCTCCTCGACGTCTGCTCGGCAGTCCCGGTTAGTGGAAGAACTTTATGACTGTCAAGGTTACATTGTCTTTTCGGATGGGACGTAAAACCGTTGGACCCCTTGGTAATTTTCGATAAAGAAGTAGGCTACGTGCCGGTACCGGGTTTCCCCTCCTCCCTTCTTCATCATCATGCATAGTTGTTAATTATCAGTTATACTGATCACTGTAAAATGGCATAATATGCTGTATTTGGCCAATTCATGAATATATATTTTTTTTAATATACAGTATACATCAACACTGGATTATACTGTTATTAAAAAAGGAATTGTGCACTATACATAAAGATTGCATTGATTATTTGAAATGTTATTTTACAAGAAATGTCAATCTAATGTTCACCGGTGTACCTCTTATGTGTAACGGTAATGGATTCCCTGATCGAATCAGAGTAGCCGTTTGAGCTGTGAAATGTTTCAGGAAATGGTACTCTGATCGGCGCGTCTGCCAATGTAGTCTGCAGCGGAGTTGCCGAACAGCACGGCTACAAGTTTTCCTTCATACCGTTCTTCAAGTAAGATCTAGCACTATACTTAAAGTAAGAGCTCGCATCGAGCTAAGTTTGGCTTTGTCTTCAATCTTCATACAATACTTAAAGCTTAAAGGAGGGATCCATACTTCCACAATTACAAAACATTTCAAGTACAATCTGTCATTGTGTTTACTTATTACGTATTACTTTATTTAATATCTATCATATTCACTTATAAACTTGATTTACTAAGGTTTAGTTTAGCCTGTCTTCATTCGGTACTTCATGTAAGATTGTTAACTTTCTCATGAAGACTCTTAGAATTCGTACCTTTTTCAATAATTTTGACATCTTATATTACTTTTAAATTGGCCTACAGTTACACCAAATGAAGCTTTATTGCCCTAATTACAAAACAAATTATGGTATAACTGCAGGGCCAAAGATCATGAACAAAGGTAAAACATTTGCCAATATATTGGCAATTCCTTAAGACTGTTGGCCGAGCTCGAGAAAACCATGTTTTAAGCAGAACGCAGGATAAAGTCTGGATCAATTGGAAGCTCTAACGAATTGGCCTATCGGGTTGCGGTTTGCACCAAAATGGCATGTAAGAATGAGTGTGTTATATGCGGAATTAAAGCACATTTTTCAAATATTGCTCACTTTCCTTTTTAACTGACCGTAAATAAGCCACCAAACAGTTATTTGTAGTAATTTCCCAATTTTGTGTCAAGAGACAATTATTTGAAATGTCAAAAAACCATTTCTGAACAACCTCCCAAAAATGCAGATTTTTTGGATGAAAATGAAAGGTCAAAAAGCGGTCCGGACTGTATGTGAAATTAGCTGGATTTGACGATCAAGCGAATTTTTAATGGGCATTTAACATTGTAAAAAAAGTTGGCCCGAGCTTGGTAACGCGTAATGATAAGACAGAAAAATCATAATTGTGACTAATTCTATTTTCTTTTGTTTAGGGTCGGATTTCCAGTGATGATCCTCAGTATTGCAGTCATTTCAGTCTACCTCTACATTGCCCACGTACTATTCACCTGGCACTAATATCACTAAAACTGAAAAACTATTTGAACCAACTGTACACATGCACCTACCACACTTTTGTAAATAAATATAGTGTTTTTTATGATATTATGATTTTGTATAAATACCACATATTGTTAACTTTATTTGCAAAACCTTGTAAAGTTATTGAATTTGAACAGTTGGTATTATTTAAATTGTCACCTAACCTATAAAATCTCATCGATTGTATTGTTTTAACACCAAATGTAATTATTATGGACAATATCACCATTTTGTATAGGACTACTCAATGATTTCACTACCAAAACCATTATGGAAATATTCTTTTTTGGACCTCCAACTTTTTTCATACTGTTGGGGATTCACTACAAAATGTATATAACATGGTATTACACTGTATTTCCTAGTTTATACTTGAAAGTTATCTGACAACCGTCTCTGCGATGAGAGCATTGTACATAAATTAACTTTTGATTGGGAAGAGGCCAGTTAACATTTTCTACATTGTAAAATGTACTTGTGTAACGCATAATGATTTGGGGACAATAGTATTCTTCTTTTATAAACAAACTACGTACAATTGTAAAGTATATGTTTTATAAAAGGGGTCTTAGGGATAAGATTATTGCAATGATATCCCGTGTACTGTTAAAATGTGGACTGACTTCATAATATTGGTATTTCTTTGTTATTTGAAAGATGTAATCTTCACAGTCTTCATAGTCATAGCTCATAGACATACATGGTTCAAGTTCATAGTCTTAGTTTGACATATCCTTGCAACTCAATTCTGAGTGGAATGTACTAAAGTTAAGATGTGTATGTATGTCTTGTGGTATAGCATAATATTCAATGTATATGTGTTTATAATCTTAAAATATATTGCACAATAGAACAAAAAGGGAAATTATTTAGGTATTTCAAATAAAACAGTCTGTAATTGACATTTATGTTTTTAATGCAGAATTTACCGTATTTCGATGTAGTATTATAGATTTGATCGGTTTAAGGTATCCCCTGTGTTTTCTGAACATGGAAGTTATAAAGCCAGCATTCTGATTTATCTCAGCAACCACTGTCAAGTATGTTTCATTATTAATAGTAGTACAGATCGTTAAACACGGGGTAAGAAGCCAAGGGGTATAAGGGACATTATAACAACAATCGCAAGCACGTTTTTACTCCGTACCAACTGCAGCCACTTCGAGTGCTATAAGAAGTCGTTTTATAATGTGGCTCCTATACACCTTGGCTTCTGGGGATTTTATTTTTGTAGGAGTTGTGGTAAAGATAGTAACGCTCCGTTAATCGTGATGTAAAACATGTAATTCCAAGTGCGTGCATGAATAACAAAAACTTACATATTCCAATTTCATTTTTTCAATAGATTTGTATACTGGCAAGATCAATTCTGCCACCACTGATAAATTGTGATGTACATTCATTTACAAAGCACTTTTTAAATAATTAACATACCTACATTGTTAAGCAGTAAAGTGCTGTAAGCAACAATAACAATTGTAAATTGCTCTTTTTGTGTTAATGAAACATTAGATAATGTATAGCGCTGCACTTAAAACATTAAGCTGCATAATCTATAATTGCTTCCTTATACTAACAGCAGATGATTTATCATGTTAAGTAACAAATATTACTTCTATAAATAACCTCTCAGAGCTTCTGATTGCTTTGCTTCTTGCTGTGTTGACAAGTTCATACCAATCGTACTGTACTGTAAATTGTAATGCCGTACAAGTGTGCTAATGAAATAAAGTAAATTGAAATACATTAAGAATATTTTATATTATTGTGTAAAATCCAGAAATTGCATAATCCAGCCACGGCTTGGAGTATACCCACGCTAACTCACTTAACAGCCGTTTCTGTGATTGATTAACTTCTTGATTATGGTGCATTAAAGGATATCCAAAATATTATCATATCTACATCTATAATAACCTCTACATGTCAAGACTTGTACTAGAATGTGTACTTCCTTGACTAATAGAGCTTCCAGAAATCTTCAAATCCATAGTATTGCCAATGTCGTCAACGAGAACGAAATATATGAGAAATCGTCGCTAAGAACGTCGTACGTCTCGCTAAATACTCTGTGTAGAACTTGCGCGCGCACCGATAATGTTGAAGAATAAGACAGCTCCTTCCAAAAGCATTGATATGCGCGCGCACGCTCGAGCCAAGGGTCACTTAGCTTAACTGGAGGACAGGCAGAGATTAGTTCAAGTACGGAGATATATTTCCCCCTTTTACCCACACTCGTCACCACTCTGAGAAATGGCGAATAAAGTCACCCGTGGACAATGAAAAAGGTCTGGGCTCAATAATTCCACCAAGGGTGTCGACCATCTCTCGCTCTGTAAATTCTACGTTACAATCCGAAAATGTATTTTGACGCATGTAATAATTAATTACTATAATGTAGGAAGAGGTATTTACTTTTTACTTTCGACCTTTGCATTGCTGCACGAGTACGATCGGTCTAGGCTGGGCTCTGTGGAGGGGGAAGAAGTTCATTTACACCTCGGGACTATTCTCTGCTGTCCCCAGTTTAGAGCCGGAGGATCGTCTAGCCGCACAGGCTTGTTCTTGCAAGCGGTTCCTGCCGGACAGCGGCACAAGCTGTTCCAACCTTGTACATGATCGATTTGTTGATATTACCTGGGGCCCGTAGTTGCACACGTACAGCTTGGTGGTCGAGCCAGCTTTTGCGTTGTACACTGCGAAGCCACAGCCCAGAAGCATAGGAGTCAGCCCACACTACCTGGGTAAAGTGACCGGCTCCAGAGATTGACCTAAAGTGAAACAAGGTGAAAACGAAAATCACAATTAGTATCAGCTAGAATCAAGATTATTAATGTGCATACATGGAAGTAGGCCTACTTGACCGTACATCCAATAAATAAATAAAAACATAATAATAATAAATAATAAAAAATAAAAATAAAAATAAAATATAATAATAATAATAAAAATAATAATAATAATAATAATAATAATAATATAAAAATAATAATATAATTAAAAGCATAGAAAACTACTATCACTATTGGTTTATTGGCATATTATAGACTATAGAGACAAAAAAATGAAAATGGGGAAAACGGGAAATAACTCATTCGTTCCCTCTAAAAAATAAAAGTAGTAAATATGTTAGATCATCACCTTGGACTTCCAAAGAAACTTACGGGAAAGGGGGTTGATGTTCGCCGACTTCCAGTCCTTGACCTCGCTGTACCAAGAAGTGACACAAGCTGTCCACTCTGGCACGGTGTCCTGGGAGGACTTACTGGTGTATCGCACGTTCTGCCCAACCTTGAAGCGGGTAGAATCGCGACAAATATCGTGGCTGTAGACACACTGGTCAGCCCACATCTGAGCGAACTTCGCTAGCTCAGGGTCCCAAACCTACGACAAGAGAAAAGCCGATGTAAACTGTGCACAGTTCTGTCAAGTTATTACATTTATGTACAGCCCTAATAGTAGATTATCAATTCACACCTAGCAGTTTAGTAAAAATTTGTTTTGTTGTCTCGGTGGCTCAATTGGTACAAATGGCACTGTTAAGCCGGAGGTTTCTGGGTTCGAACCCCAGTCGGGGCAAACTTTTTCGACAACTGCTATGAATCAATAACTATGTCCTTAAAGCGGACTCATGCTTAAAAACCTTAAATTCATACTACCCAACTCATGGGAGATGAGATGTGTTTGGATTTATTCATGTGATCTTTCACATTTGACAGCTACATTGCAGTCTTCTGTTGGATTTATGTCATGGAGGTCAACATTCACAACAAATAGCAGTTTCGTAAGAGTGTGTTCTGTTGTCTCGGTGGCTCAATTGATAGAGCAATAACACGCTAAGCCGGAGATTCTGGGTTCGAACCCCAGTCGGGGCAAACTTTTTCGACAACTGCTATGAATCAATAACCGGGTTTATGCTTAAAAACCTTATAATTCATAATTGAATTTTGTTTATCAGTCAGAAAATATCATCGACAAAACCTCACAACCCGTATGGACCCATTTTCATAGTTTGACCCAAAGATTATTGAATCTTTGGTTGACCCTTTATTTACAAGCGAAGATTCGTAATTTTCAAATCATATCAGTATCACCCATAAGGTAACGTAAATTTTAAAGTTTTGACAAAGGTCATAACTTTGTTCTTAGATTATGGACTGGCATTGTGGCTCACTTATTTCTTGAAACCTAGAAATGAATTTGTAATGTAACCGTTATTGTTTTGTGAGAAATTTATATAATATCTAACAGACACGACATCTTCAATTAATGAACACTTTCAACAACGTTTGTAAGTACAAAGAATAAATATTTAAAACTCTATCAAGATTTATGTTTGCTGATTTTTCTTGTCCACCCTTTTATTTTCAAAATATCGTAATGACCTCAATACGCCTGAATACCAATTAAACGTGACCGGGAACCCTTGCTCCCTTCCGCCAATAGTTAATGTCAATGTACTTGATTACATGATTAGAACAACGTGTTGCATGATGCACAGTTACACGTCAACCACCCTTACAACGTTTGTCATGCTAAAACTATGTGATCTTGACATGTCTTACGGCAGAACTTTTTTGACCCTTGGTGGTGAGGGCCCCTTTTAATTCATCAACCGCATATCGGCTTACCTTTGCCACTGTCTTCCACTTGTCTGGAATAAAACTACAGATAATAAAATCTTATTGCTCGGTTTCATTTTTCCGACTTGGACCAAGAATGGACCATAGACTTCGAGAATTTGTACATTCAACGTTACTTGACGACGTAGACGTAGACTTGAATTTGGACCTATGACTTCGAATAATATTCAGACCCCAACCCCCGGAATGAAAGTACTAGCTGCTTACCATCTCTCTCATATTCGAGGCTTCAGGGTTGTTGGGTTCCTTCTTCGTAGCTATCTTGCGTCTGAGGTCATTGTGGGCTTGCAGCACCTCCTTCTGGGCAGCAGCGTCCACTCCTCCGTAGAGCTTCTTGACGCACGCGGTTCCATCGCCCTGAAGCAAAATAATATGTAGGGAATGATAACTACTCAAATGCCAATGCTGTGGAATATTGGCCAGAAGAACCATGTAACCGACATTTTAATTTGCATTTATTTATTTAATTATCTAATTCCAACTCGCAACCTTCTTGTGGTTTGGCCCGTGATAAGGGGAGTTTTTCTCCCTGAAACTAATGGCGAGCTCTGGGTCGTCGTCGGGGAACTTTCCCCTTCCCTTTGACTACCTCCCCGACGGCGACGACAATGACAACACGGACGGATGATGATACAGACGGAGACGACCACGACGTGGGGGAACCCCTGCCCTCCCCATACGCTTGTGACTGCATGGTTCTGACCAACACAGGCTTGTCCAACCCTTGACCCCCCGCGTCATCCCTTACGACCCTCCCTTCGTCTAGATTAGCCAAGTTGCATAAATATGAGACGTTAAGCAATATCCAATCAATCAAAATCAAAATTTATTCTGTCTATCCGATTCAGTTATGAAAAAAATGATTTACAAAGGAGGACAACTAAATAAAATTAAGATAATAAAATGCACTCAAAATAATGTAATGTAATTAAGCAAAGTTTAAAACAATAATATTACAACAACCATGTGTAGTAAAACAACAATTTTTCATAGCATCAAAATTATTCTAATATTCTAATTACATGAAATGGAGCGAACTAAAATGAATCAAATAGAATTTTTTTAAAGCAAGAAGCAAAAACAAAAACTTAAAGAAAGGAAAATAATGAACTGATTTATTAGACGATTCCACCTAATCGATCATGAGGTTCGTCGAAAATCACAAATCAGTAACAGCAAATCAGGGAATAATAATTTAAACATTAGCGGAAAAACTACTAAAAATTATAACTAAACCCAAAATGATTTTCATTGCTGTATACAGTGAGCAATTTGTTTCGACTATAGGCTCTACATGTTAAGTGATCTCAAATACCACAAAATATTATAATAATCTCGGACTAAAGTACACTTTTACGGTACACGTAAGAATGCCTGCACTTTTTTAGACACCGTTGGCCCATGATCTAACAATATATCTCGTTACTAAGGTCTGCCGATGCGCATGTGGGCGGAGCTTCCCGCCGCGCTGTGACGTAAGCCGGTGCGCAAGTTGGTTCCCGTCCACTCATTCACTCCATGCATTCACTCCATTCCACTCGCATGATTGTTTCGGTTTGTTATGAATAGTTGTAAATCGTGTGTACCATGGTGAAGAGTGTAGCATGGTCCGTGTTTGGCTTCAATAGCAACTCGAGAAACAGTGTGAAACATGATGGCTCAGATACACTTTTTTCGATTTCCAAAGATTCAGACCCGTGCAATGAGTTGGTTCGACGGTGTAAACAAAAATACATACATTATCACAAGAGATTATCGTCGCGTCTGCACGAATGTGCTCTGAACATTTCACTGAAAGTGACTTACATTGGAACCTTTAACATCAACACTGTATTCCCCTAAAAATGCTAAAAAAAAATAATAAAACCTGGTAGTGTTCCATCTCTTAAAATGCCACTTACAAGTTCACTCACAGAAAAAGACACTGAAAACCGAGACAAGAGAAAAGAAAATCGCGAAAAGAGAAAGCTGGTTGACGATTTATGTGTGTACCAGTATTGATACATTTACTTGTTTACATAATATGTCTACTCTTTTTTTATAAAATTTATCGACAACATACATAGGGGAACCGGATTGCATCCCCTTCTTTGAGTCAGTCAAACCAAATATTATATATTAAATAATAATTGAAGTATTTAAGTATACGTCGGATACAGAGAGGATTTTCTGAGGGTTTTGTTACATACATCGTAACTATGACTGTCTTATTATATACGCATAAATAATGGTAAAATAAATAAATACATTTTTGTAGGATGCCCGCTGTAGGGTAGGTATACACATAAGATTTAACCGATGTGTCCCTCTTCAGGTTACTAACTAGGTATATTGCGGATAGGACAATTGTGAAGGGATGTCCGAGGCTATTTATGAGGAGTTAATCCCTTGCATTGGAAAAACCTCGGAAAAAACTTCAGTCAGGATTGCCTGCCACAACGAGATTCGAAACTGGGACCTTCCGAATCAGAGTCGAACGCTAAAAAAAAAAAAAAAAAACGCTCGAGCCAACACTGTCGGGATTAAAGTTGTTTCTTATGTTAAAAACCTATATCATGTTCTAAACAGGAATACTTACATTAAATCTGTGAAACGTGGTAATGATGGTTACACAAAGAAAACGCGCTACTTATTTGTCTCGGTTTTTGATAGTAATAATTCTACACTAGCACGTGTCAGGGCCGTGTTTAGGCCGAGGTTACCCAGGCAGCTGCTTAGGACGGCATTGATCCAGAAATACTCAACTATGTATTTCCTACGTTTTTCATAAAATGTCTGAAAATTACAAAAAACAAATACTTTTCGAAAGAATTATAATCCTTCATTCTGCAGTATATTGTATTTATAATATTGAAATCCTTTGATAACCCGCCTCATTTCCGTCATTGACACAATCGGTTGCCGTGCTGCTCTTATTACAGTCGAGCTCCAATCCAACACTTATAACACATTCATATAATCCCTTTTATTTTGCAATGTTACTATGCCCATACTACCAAAAACTTATGCTTTCTTTGTATGTCGTCATTAAAAATCGAGTGTTCTAAATGTGTAAAACTGATTTTTATGACGTTGTTAATAATTTCTATGTATACATCAACTAATTATTTAGTAACTTAAGCTTGCAAGTTTTAATTATTCTGGTTAAAATTATTTTAATCTCCTAAAAATATACAAGAGATAATAAATAATATAAATAAAATAAATAAATATAAATAAATAAATTAATTTATTTATTTATATTTTATTTTATCAGAATTATGACTATTATTATTGTTACTATTGTTTTTATGTTTATATTGATATCTTGTTAATGGAGTGTGTGGTGGATATGATTCGAGTTCACTTTTTCCATATCTCTGATGATTATTTTAGTTGTTTCTTTTAACGGAAATAAAAGAATACGACACCAATAATTGAAGATGGTTATCAAACATAACTGCGCGATGTAAATGAATCTCGCTTTGAAATTGATTAATAATAAACACTCGTTTTGTACACATGTATCCCTCACCCTCGCTGTACAGTCCAGGCAGGTGGCCGGCCGCGGCTGACGTCATGCGCGGCCTTGAACGAAACTCGTCGCGGGACGGGCAGACCTTAGTAACGAGATATATTGTTAGATCATGCCGTTGGCCAATATTAGATTTCCTGTTTTACTCATTATTTAGGTGAATTTGACGTATGTATAACAAACTATAGCTCTCCCGCAATCCATCTTTCTCTAGATTGGAATGGAGATTACTCTTTCACGTCACCCTACTGCTAAAGGTCAACAGCCATTGTTCTAGTCTAACAGTGTGTTGCGGATATACGTAAGAAAATCATTTCCCCCACCTCTTTCCCAAAAAATATAGCTAGGATTTTAATTTTGGTTTTCAGTAGTTTTCATTCAGTAGTAGAAACTAGGTATAGCTTAAAAAGGTCGCAACACACATTGTCATGTAATCTCCTGATCCCTTAACTTTATTACACATTTTCTAATTTGTAATTAGATAATGATTACTGTTAATAGTCAGCCCCCTCATACGCAAGTTATACCACTGACAACAAGTTGAGTTATATGTGGTTACACCATTAAGTTTACAGATAAAACGTGTAAAGTTCTTCAAAGTGATTTGGAACGGAAATATAAAAATTAAAACATTATCATCCTGTAACAATAATGTAGCCTAATAGTACATGATATTTCTTGACACTACACAGCACACACTCGCGTTCCTCCGAGCCTTCAGAATCTAAAAGTGCGGGAAATAAAGTTTATTAATTTCTAGTGAGAAACCTGCCCAGGGTGCAATGCCTCCTTTTTTTCAGGTGTCTTTGGAGTTTTGACATTTGTGAAGGATATGTCCGAGGGTAAGGGCGCATTACCGACTAAAGAAAACCTCGGAAAAACTTTCAGCTAGGATTACAAGTTGCGCTCTTTATACGCATGAGCTATATCTGTACAGCTAGAAACAACCAGACTAACGCGGAAGGCTGCCGGTTCGATTCCACCTACCGACATTTGATGACTCTTAAATCTTTTTTTTTACGAAAGTTACCTCAGTCAAATGGTAAACTAAGTACTTAAAATTGATTAAAAAAATCCTAGTGGCGTATCCTCCCAACTACCGCCACACTACTATACCCCCGAAAAGGGCAAGTTGTCCGTTGGTAGTTAGTTATCCCAAGAAGATTCATTTCATAAATGTAGGCCTATAATTTTCACATATTTAATATAAAATACTATTATTAAATTCAATATGAAATATAATTAATCATACCTTATATTTGCACATGGTATGGTCGGCGCAAATCTTACAGTAGTCTTGTGCAGCGACTGCCGACAGGCTTACCAACATAACAACAACTACAACCCGACCGCTGAGAACCATCTTACTAGACTCTGTTAGAACAGTAGGAACCAGAAGTAAGTGGTAACTTCGATGAGTTGACACCGCTCTTAAATACAAGTCATTATCAACACGTTCGATTTGAACTTAATTCGAATACTCTCGCATGCTTCGTAGAAGATAATTTAAAACATGTAATTCTGATATTACCTCGTGTGTCATGTTTAAATGTAATTAATTTTAGGTGCTTTATAGAGTTTTATCAGAAAACGTTGGAGATTAATGAATATAATTATATTTCTACATAAATTTTGACTCCACGTGTGTCCTAGATGTTCGTGGCGTGATTGGTTGATGGACAAGTAAGCTCGTGTACATGATACCACAGAGAACAGACACGTGTGGCTATGGCTTTTAAGAAACATGAATATTATGTCTATATAACTAATAAGGTATCACTTACTACGTTTACATGCAGTTTTGAAAAAGTTTTTACTTATATCAAAACTAATTCGATGTCCGTATACATGAACTGGTTTCAAAACGATCTCAAAACGATTTCAAATCTGTTTTTAGTTGTAAGGCTTACTATTATATGGATGGCAGTGAAATTGGGATATACATGACGGGTATGATTTTTTTAATCAAACCAAAGGAAAATGGTTTTGACTTGATCCGAGTCAAATCCAGTTTTGAAGCGTATATACATGCTGTTTTGAAAACAAAATGTTTTGAAATCGATTTTAACTACCTTCATGTATACGAAGTAATAAGCATTGGAATAATTATAAGTAGAATGAAGAGATTTGTAACTGAGCGAATGTTCAGGTTACTATCTAGGGCGAAGGTCGTTCGCCCGCAGCCAAGCGCACGCGACTGCTTAGGCGACGACACCTATACACGAGTTGGGGTTTTCAGCTATCTGCACACGCCGCTTCGAAAGATTTTCTATCTTGAAACTCGGTATATGAGCTGATATGTGGTCCATGACCTACTTTTAAAAAATCACCCCGATCCGATAACCTGTGCTGTGTTAAAAAGTGCCTCGACATCGTTGAAATCCATCTAGTCAGGGGAATAAGCAGACAAATTAGGCAAAAAATGATACAGGCGACAAACTTCACATGTGACAGTTCGAGTATAACGATCATTTTTTGGGGCGGCCACAAATTTTGGTCCCCATAGAGTGTCCTCCAGTGAGATCTGAATATTGACTTTTCAATATTTTTTTTACGAAGTTTCTGGTCGATTTATGACTTAATACGAATACATATTAGGGATACTGTTTAACATACTGAAAAAAAAGTCTAAACTTTAAATACACAAAAAACAAAATGGTGCCCAATTGAATTTTGAGACATCAATAATTTGGCTGTGATTTTAAGACGAGATATTATAGATACGGGAAAATATTTTAGGCAGTGATGTATATGACGATAACAATCAGCTTTAGGGGCGGATCCAAAATGGCGTCCCCATATCATGACCACCAGTGACATTTTACTTATTCAACATAAATTTCGATATAACTCGATTAAAAGGGATTTACAGCTAAGAAATAAGAATACAACCACTACCTTAACTATAATATTGCTGATAAATATAAAAGAGAAAATAATATACTAAAGTTATCAAAATCCAACATGGCGGTCTATTACTTATAGCCCTGTGGCATAGCCGGAGATAACCAAGATATACTTCGCTTTATTTATAAAAGCATGAATGTTGACTTGGGCAAAACCTAAAGGTGATTTAAGGATATTACCCCACTCAAAAATGTACACATAGAACCCTTAAAACCCAAGATGTCGGCCCAAAAAAAAAAGAAAATTTCTTAAAATTATGGTCTGATTGGACCGATTTTCATTTGATGGGTGTAATTTTATGTGCTAAATAGATATTTGAGGTTAAAACTTAAGTTTTGTATTCGGAAGACAATAAAATCTAAGATGTAGGCCTAAAGTTTGTTATTTATTCCTGAATGTAATTCAAATTCGGTTTCTACGCGTATATTGAGCTATAATTAGTGTAAATTCAAAGTGAAAATTAATTGAAAAATTTGTTTTATCTGATTTCTTACAAATTATACAATTATATATTATACAAAATAATTGTGACTAATTCTATTTTCTTTTGTATATAGTCGGATTTCCAGTGATGATCCTAAGTATTGCAGTCATTTCAGTCTACCTCTACATAGGCCACGTACTATTCACTTGGCAATTGGCACTAATATCACTCAAACTCAAAAACTAATTGAACCAACTGTACACATGCACCTACCACGCATTGGTTGCATTGTATTGATACATGTTCAATACCTCTTGTATATTGAGCTATAATTAGTGTAAATTCAAAGTGAAAATTAATTGAAAAATTGGTTTCATCTGATTTCTTACAAATTATACAATTATATATTATACAAAATAATTGTGACTAATTCTATTTTCTTTTGTATATAGTCGGATTTCCAGTGATGATCCTAAGTATTGCAGTCATTTCAGTCTACCTCTACATAGGTCACGTACTATTCACTTGGCAATTGGCACTAATATCACTCAAACTCAAAAACTAATTGAACCAACTGTACACATGCACCTACCACGCATTGGTTGCATTGTATTGATACATGTTCAATACCTCTTAAGTTATTATGCTCAATGCTCATCGCTCATAATTCAAGATTACTTTTATGCTGCAGGGTTGTAAAAATATTTCCATCATAATATAAATAATTAACATTTATGTTTTAAATGCAGAATTTACCGTATTTCGATGTAGTATTTTAGAATTGATCGGTTCAGGGTATCGCCCGTGTTTTCTGAACATGGAAGTTATAAAGCCAGCATTCTGATTTATCTCAACAACAACAACAACCACTGTCAAGTACGTTTCCTTAATAATAGTAGTATACAGATCGTTAAATACTGGGTAAGAAGCCAAGGGGTTTAAGGGACATTATAACAACAATTGAGTTGACTGCGTTATTTCATACCTAACATGGATATACTTTTAGTGGTTAAGTAAGTGCATTTCTCGTAAGCATTACTCCGTACTAACTGCAGACACTTCGAGCGCTATCAGAAGCCGTTTTATAATGTCACTTATACCCCTTGGCATCTGAGGGATTTTATTTTTGTAGGAGTTGTTGTGGTAAAAAGAGTAACGGGGCTACGTTAATCGTCTAGTAAAACATGTAATTCCAAGTGCGTGCATGAATAACAGAAACTTACATATTACAATTTCATTTTTTCATTAGATTGATTGGTACACCGGCAAGATCAATTCTGCCTACAATGATAAATTGTGATGTACATTCATTTACAAAGCACTTTTTAAATAATTAACATACATTGTTAAACAGTAAAGTGCTGTAAGCAACAATAACAATTGTAAATTGCTCTATTTGTGTTAATGAAACATTATATAATGTATAGCGCTGCACTTAAAAAATTAAGCTGCATAATCCCACCAAGAATTAATTAATATAAGTATCTAGAGCTATTTACTATTTACTTTTCGACCCTTGACGCACAGGCTTTTCTTGCAAGTGGTTCCTGCCGGACAGGCGGAACAAGCTGGTCCAACCTTGTACATGGTCTTATGATTGATATTACCCTTGGGCCCGTAGTTGCATACGTACAGCTTGGTGGTCTTGCCAGGTTTTTGCGTTGTACACGGAGAAGCCACAGCCCAGACGATAGGAGTCAGCCCACACTACCTGGGTGAAATGACCGACTCCCGAGATTGACCTATAGAGAAACAAAGTGACTTATATTAGTCAGTTGTTTGAGGATTCAGCCCTTAGGACTAGGAGTAACAATTCATTATAGCCATACTTTGGGAAAGAACTATTAATGAACCGTTTCAAAAGGAGGTTACACCTTCCAGCTGATTCATAGTTAGTAGTAAGTACTTAGTATGATGAATATATAGGCAGGCATAGTCAAGTTATAAACTACAGCCTATCACTGCAAATATATACAACTCAATACACATGGCAGTCATACTAAGAAGATATAAGAAGATTTTGCATAATAGTTTTTTCACATTTTGTCATACAATAATTGCTTGATATCCTTTTATTACATTTGTTATCACACCCATCTTTTGTGTTTTATTTTGATTTTATTTTGATTACGAGACTTATAATTATACTTATGCTATTTCAATCGTTAATGTAAACTTTTGTTGGGCTAGGGCCTTGCCCCGCTTGAGATTGTTTGTACAATGCTAGAATGGTGGTTACAAATCGACCACGAACGTACGTACACAACAGATAGAAAACGAAAATCATCTATTAGTTGGCCTAGTTATAGGAATGAGATAGTAGGAAACTACAATTACTGTTGTTGGCATATTATAGAGATATACAAATGTAAAGGGGGGAAAACTGGATAAGTCATTCCCCTCTCAAAAATATAGTAGTAAATAATAGTGATGCGGCATGTCGCACAGGACTGCGTATCATCATAATTAAGCACTATATTTTGTTAGTTCATCATCTTCGACATCCAAAGAAACTTACTGGAAGGGGTTGATGTTCGCCGACTTCCAGTCCTTGACCTCGCTGTACCAAGAAGTGACACAAGCTGTCCACTCTGGCACGGTGTCCTGGGAGGACTTACTGGTGTATCGCACGTTCTGCCCAACCTTGAAGCGCCGGACATCGTGACACGTGTCGTGGCGGTAGACACATTGGTTTGCCCACGTCTGAGCGATCTTCGCCAGCTCATTGTCCCAAACCTACGACAAGAGAATAGCTATTCGTTCGGCCTGGAAGCTTCCTGTGTAAACTAGTTAGTTAATTAGTTAATGTTGTTTAAGGGCACTCAACAGTAGAGGTTATCAGTGCCCATGTAAATTGTATTGGAAACTTCCAAATGTTCTTTTGCCATAATTGTGTATTACCACCATGTTTTCTTCTTTCCAATGGGAGGAACGTAAGGGAAGACGAGGGGGGTTATGGGGAGGAGTGAGGATGTTGGATAGGATGGGTTAAACTGGGTGGGAACGGAGGAGTGCTCGTTGCAGAGAGGGCCGGCAAGTTTGGAGACGAAAAAAGTGAAAGAAAAAATAATTATGAGTAAGGCTGTGTAAATGAAGAAAGGTGTGATAAAGAGTTGCGCGAGAGCTCTCTTTGCAACACGCACCCCAACCGGCCAGAGCTCGTCCTTAGTTTTGGGGAATACACTACTCCCCTACTCACAGGCCAAACCACGGGAAGGTAGCAAGTTGGACTTTGAAGGCCCTCTGTGTAAACTGTGCACAGTTCTGTCAAGTAATGATTGAGCGAGCGTCTCCACTTGACTCTTATGGCTCGAATGTCTGTTTTTTTTTTTGTTTTTTTTTCTGTTACTGCTTCGATACAGGTCGCACCGTTTCTCTGATCGACCTGAAATTTTGCACACATGTACATACCACCTAGGCGGGTTGCTGTATAGTTTTGTGGCAAAATCGTTCAAAAAGTTAAAAAGTTACATTAAAGTTAATCGAAAGTTTTTTTTTCAAACTAAACGGCGACAAAATCTGAGGTGGCCAAATCATTTAGAATGTCCGTCCGATCACGAATATGTTATTTTAATTTTGATCCGATAAGTAGTGTAGATGGAAATAACATTATAACAAAGTCCCGTTACCATGGCAACGGAAAGTCGCTCAGCTTTTTTGGCTCATGATAGCGGTCGAACGGAGGCTCGGATCGAGTTGAAATTTTGACCATCCGCAAGTTTCGTTCCCGATTGAATGCCATTAGTTTTGTGGCAAAATCGTTCAAAAAGTTATAAAGTTACATTAAAGTTGAACTAAAGTGTTTTTTAAAAACTAAACGGCGACAAAATCTGAGGTAGCCAAATCATTTAGAATGTCCGTCCAGTCACGAATATGTTAATTTTATTTTGATCCGATAAGTAGTGTAGATAGAAATTACATTTTAACAAAAGTAACGTTACCATGGCAACGAAAAGTCGCACAAGAATTCTGGTCACTATGTACTGCCACCTAGAAGTAACAATTAAGTTTAAATATTTTCCCCATAAGAAATGATGTCAAGGTCCTCTAGATGGCGGTGGATTTTATCCATTCTCTCCTATTTTACAAATTTTCAGCTAAATCGGTCAAGACCTTAAAGACTTATTGGTATGTAACATTATGGGCATGTCGTACTCGGGTCGTGTTGCACGTACCGGTGCTCGCTCAACAACGCGTCCAACTGAGCGTTTTCCTAGTAGTAATGATAATGATGATGATAGTAATCGTAGATTACTAGGAAAACGCTACCCGTCGCGTTGTTGAGCGAGCACCGGTACGTGCAACATGACCCGAGTACCAAATATTTGTTGATATCAATATCAAATTTGTTGAGTATTTAATGCATTGTTGTAATATTACTATTTCAAATATTTGGATGAACGTAGCGAGCGTAGCGAAGATTCCATTTCACTACACTGGAGAAAAAAATCCGGAATGTTTTTTTTTTTTGTATTTTTGTCTGTCTGTTAACACGATTCCGGCTAAACCGATACTCCAATTCCGATGAAATTTTATAGAGGCCTTCGAAATCTCTGAAGTAAGACTGCCACGTTTTTGAGCACAATCAAAAAATTATTTCTCATGAAAATCGCAATTTTACGAATTTTTTAATTTCTTCGGCTTATAACACCTACATGCTTTATCCGATTATAATGATTTTTTCACAGAATCTTAATTTTATGAATTAATATATTCGTGTAAAATTTGTGCGCAATCGAATAATTATTTCTTATGAAAATTTCAATATTACGATTTTTCCTGTTTTAAATTACGATTAATTAAAAAATTTAAAAATTAAAGTTAATTTTTTATTTAATTTAATTTAATTAAAAAAATCAACTTAGTAATGATTTTTTCACAGAACAACAGAAAATCCGCATAACACATGGCAGCTCAATGCACCAATTACGCTCATCCAACAACGCGGCGGGACTTAAGCGTTTTCCTAGTTACTTAAATGTAGTTCATTGTTGTGTCTGCATCTATGTAATTGGAAGAGCGTAGCGAGCAAAGCGAAGAACACTGGAGAAAAAAATCCGGAATGTAATAATTCTTTTTTTTTCTTTTTTTTCTGTTGGTATTTTTGTGTGTCTGTTAACACGATTCCTGCTAAACCGATGCTCCAATTGCAATGACATTTTCTAGGACCTTCGAAATCTCTGGACTAAGAACTGCCACGTTTTTGAGCGCAATCGAAAAATTATTTATCATGAAAATCGCAATTTTACGATTTTTTTTCGATTTTTTAAAAATTTTCTTAAACTTATAACACCTACATGCTTTATAAGAATGCAATGATTTTTTCACAGAACCTTAATTGGATGAGCGTAGCGAGCGTAGCGAGCGAAGCGAAGATTCCATTTCACTACACTGGAGAAAAAAATCCGGAATGTTTTTTTTTTTTTTTTTTTTTTTTTCTTTTGTATTTTGTGTGTCTGTTAACACGATTCCGGCTAAACCGATACTCCGATTGTGATGAAATTTTATGGAGGCCTTCGAAATCTCTGAACTTAGAACTGCCACGTTTTTGAGCGCAATCGGAAAAATTTTTCTCATAAAAAACGCAATTTTACGATTTTTTTCAAATTTAAAAAAATTTCTTCGACTTATAACTCCTACATGCTTTATCCGATTGTAATGATTTTTTCACAGAACCTTAGTTTTATGAAATAAGATATTCGTGTAAAATTTAAGCGTAATCGAAAAAATATTTCTCATGAAAATCGAAATTTTACGAGTTTTTTTCTTTTTTAAAACAATTCTTTGACTTATAACACCTACATGCTTTATCCTATTGTAATAATTTTTTCACAGAACCCTTGTTGTATGAATTAATATATTCGTGTTAAATTTGAGTGCAATCGAGAAATTATTTCTTATAAAAATCGCAATTTTACGATTTTTTATTTTTTTAACAATTACAATTAACTTAAAAAAATTAATAAATTAAAGTTAATTTTTTATTTAATTTAATTTAATTAAAAAAAAATTCAACTTAGTTATGATTTTTCCACAGAACAACAGAAAATCCGCATAACACATGGCAGCTCAATGCACCAATTACGCTCATCCAACAACGCGGCGGGACTTAAGCGTTTTCCTAGTTACTTAAATGTAGTTCATTGTTGTGTCTGCATCTATGTAATTGGAAGAGCGTAGCGAGCAAAGCGAAGATTCCATTTCACTACACTGGGGAAAAAAATCCGGAATGTTTTTCTTTTTTTTCTGATTGTATTTTTGTGTGTCTGTTACACACGATTCCGGCTAAACCGATGCTCCAATTGCAATGACATTTTCTAAGACCTACGAAATCTCTGGACTAAGAACTGCCACGTTTTTGAGCGCAATCGAAAAATTATTTCTCATGAAAATCGCAATTTTACGATTTTTTTTCGAATTTTAAAAATTCGAATTATAACACCTACATGCTTTATTCGAATGTAATTATTTTTTCACAGAACCTTAATTGGATGAGCGTAGCGAGCGTAGCGAGCGAAGCGAAGATTCCATTTCACTACACTGGAGAAAAAAATCCGGAATGTTTTTTTTTTTTTTTTTTTTTTCTTTTTGTATTTTTGTGTGTCTGTTAACACGATTCCGGCTAAACCGATACTCCGATTGTGATGAAATTTTATGGAGGCCTTCGAAATCTCTGAACTTAGAACTGCCACGTTTTTGAGCGCAATCGGAAAAATTTTTCTCATAAAAAACGCAATTTTACGATTTTTTTCAAATTTAAAAAAATTTCTTCGACTTATAACTCCTACATGCTTTATCCGATTGTAATGATTTTTTCACAGAACCTTAGTTTTATGAAATAAGATATTCGTGTAAAATTTAAGCGTAATCGAAAAAATATTTCTCATGAAAATCGAAATTTTACGAGTTTTTTCTTTTTTAAAACAATTCTTTGACTTATAACACCTACATGCTTTATCCTATTGTAATAATTTTTTCACAGAACCCTTGTTGTATGAATTAATATATTCGTGTTAAATTTGAGTGCAATCGAGAAATTATTTCTTATAAAAATCGCAATTTTACGATTTTTTTATTTTTTTAACAATTACAATTAACTTAAAAAAATTAATAAATTAAAGTTAATTTTTATTTAATTTAATTTAATTAAAAAAAAATTCAACTTAGTTATGATTTTTCCACAGAACAACAGAAAATCCGCATAACACATGGCAGCTCAATGCACCAATTACGCTCATCCAACAACGCGGCGGGACTTAAGCGTTTTCCTAGTTTTATGAAATTAATATATTCGTGTGAAATTTGAGCGCAATCGAAAAACTATTACTCATGAAAATCGAAATTTTACGTTTTTTTCTTTTTGGATGAGCGAAGCGAAGATTCCATTTCACTACACTGGAGAAAAAAATCCGGAATGTTTTTTTTTCTGTATTTTTGTCTGTCTGTTAACACGATTCCGGCTAAACCGATACTCCGATTGCGATGAAATTTTATGGAGGCCTTCGAAATCTCTGAAGTAAGAACTGCCACGTTTTTGAGCGCAATCAAAAAATTATTTCTCATGAAAATCGCAATTTTACGATTTTTTTCGATTTTTTAAAAATTTCTTCGACTTATAACACCTACATGCTTCATCCGATTGTAATGTTTTTTACAGAATTAATTTTATGAATTAATATATTCGTGTAAAATTTGTGCGCAATTGAATAATTATTTCTTATGCAAATTTCAATATTACGATTTTTTCCTGTTTTAAAATTACGATTAATTAAAAAAATTACAAATTAAAGTTATTTTTTTATTTAATTTAATTTAATTCAAAAAAATCAACTTAGTAATGATTTTTTCACAGAACAACAGAAAATCCGCATAACACATGGCAGCTCAATGCACCAATTACGCTCATCCAACAACGCGGCGGGACTTAAGCGTTTTCCTAGTTTAAAACAATTCTTTGACTTATAACACCTACATGCTTTATCCTATTGTAATGATTTTTTCACAGAACCTTAATTTTATGAATTAATATATTCGTGTAAAATTTGTGCGCAATCGAATAATTATTTCTTATTAAAATTTCAATATTACGATTTTTTCCTTTTTTTAAATTACGACTACTAATTTAATTTTTTTAAATTTAAGTTAATTTTTTATTTAATTTAGTTTAATTAAAAAAAAATTTCAACTTAGTCATGATTTTTTCACAGAACAACAAAAAATCCGCATAACACATGGCAGCTCAATGCAACAATGACGCTTATCCAACAACGCGGCGGGACTTAAGCGTTTTCCTAGTTAGATTTATTTAGTTGTCCTCCTTTGTAAATCAGTTTTTATAACTGAATAGGATAGACGTCAAATAAATAAATAAAATAAAATAAAATAAAACATGCCCATAATGTTACATACCAATAAATCTTTAAGGTCTTGACCAATTTAGCTGAAAATTTGTAAAATAGGAGAGAATGTTGTACTTATTGACCCTGCAAAATTTCATAACGATCTGAACATTTTTATTTTTTTATTTTTTTATTTTTTATAACCAACGATCGGATTTTGTTCAAAAACTATACAGCAACCCGCATAGGTGGTATGTACATGTGTGCAAAATTTCAGGTCGATCAGAGAAACGGTGCGACCTGTACCGAAGCAGGAACAGAAAAGAAAAAAAAACAGACATTCGAGTCATAAGAGTCAAGTGGAGACGCTCGCTACGCTCGCTCAATAAAAAAATGAATTGTTTATCAGTTAGAAATCATCGACAAAACCTCGCAGCGTATAGGACCCATTTCATAGACGATCCTTTAATTACAAGCGAAGATTCGTAATTTCAGTCATATATCACCCATTTGAAACTTTTGACAAAGGTCATAACTTTGTTCTTAGATTATGGACTGGCATTGTTAAGGTGACCAGACGTACCGGTTTGTAAAACCGTTTCCCAGAACACTTTTACCGGTGTCCGGAGAGCCTAATTAAAATTATGTATTTGTACCGGTTTGTAATTTTGAGAAGAAAGTGCCCTAGTATTTTTTAAAAACTATACCGTGCATGGAAGGATAATGTTTTACTTTAAAAAATACACTCTTCTGTTGAATACTAATAGTAAAAACTAAAAACAATGAAATAGTTCTTCCACTTCCAAGAAGATAATTCATTTTCTCCAGGGTTGTGCGAGTATCACACTAATGTAATTGCCATTAACCGAATAACTAGCCACGGCGATATCTATATCATTGACCCTACCATACGATTTAAAGGTGAAACCTTTGAGTATATAACCATCAAACTGGACATGCGGAGAAGGTGGATCGAGAAAAGAGACATCTACGAGGCTACCGTCCCATATTTCCTCACTATATAATTATATGATATAAAGGAAATTGAGGTGCCGGATTTTTTTTGTTAAATATTGCAAACGTTTTAGACTAAATGCGAGTTTTATTTATGACTTGGTGCTCCTTGCTTTAAAGGGATCGATTATGATTTTTATAAATCATCCATATGGCCAAAGCAAGAAGTAACAAGAGTATAAATCAATATTTGTTATTTTTATACTTCACAAATCATACTTAATTCACACTTCATTTTTCACTTCATTTCATTTTTTCATACTATGTAACTAATTTTACTTCTTGAAAATGTAATTTGTATTGATGTAAATTAATTAATTTTGGCTTATCAGTTTCTTTAAGGCAACTTTAATGTAAAGGCAGAGCTTTGTTTTAAAAATAAAGTTGTATTACTAATGATTTTGGTGGAGGTGCCGGGTCACGCACATGTGTGAAAACGTAAAAATCGTTAAGCCTATATATTTTTGGCGATACCTTACCAATGCTGATTACTATAGTAACCTGAGTCTTTTGATTCAAATTTATATTCAAGTTTTAAACTTTTTTGGGGCACAACTAATAAAAATATGTCACTATAATGTTTGTTTAAACATTTTTATGAAATATCACTTACTGAATGTCATACCCCATCCCTAAAAAACATTTGTGCTTGATCATTTAAATGATCTAGAGAGAGGTAACATTTTTTAATCAATTAGATGTTACTCTGTATTCACGTTTGGAGCCTTCATATTTTAGACTTACATTAAGAAATAAAATTAATATTGTTCAAATTGTAAATAATAAAAAAATATAGTCAAAGAAAATAATAGTGAAATTTACCAAATAAGACGAAGTAATCGGACTCAAATTGGGCTCGATATACTAGAGTTATTTTAAGTACTCCTTCCGGACTCGACTCAAACTCAAAAATCAGGACTCGACACACCACTTATTTTCTCAGTCATTATTTGCATTGGTTTTGTTTATAATGGGAAATCAAAATTTACCGATCACACAACTGAACTACGTTTTTGATTAAGTACATTCCTACACTTATTATTTCGTTGTAAAGACAAAGCACAGATAATAGAGTACACGAGTGTACCAGTGTACTCTATTATCTGTGGACAAAGTGTATAAAAAGTTTAAACAATCAATATTATACAAATTAAATGCATTTTCAAAATTATCTTTATTCTTATTGATTAGGCCTTCATTAGTATGATGCCCTCATCAATACATTATTATCTGCTGAATGTTTGTATTTTGTTTTGTACTATCATTTTTGAACCACTAGATAAAGATTTTATGACTACAAAAATGTACACATTACAACCATATTTAATTCATATTTTCATGTCAGAAAGCTATTTTCTGGGCATTTGACGCAAATATATCTTTAAAAAATCGCCTCTGGCGGCTGGGGGCTCTGCCCCAGACCCCGAAATGGTCCGTGGGGTACATATGCTCACACTTTAGGAATTGTCCCGGTTTGTAACTTTCAAAATATTGTAATCTTAGGCATTGTGGCTAACTTATTTGAAACCTAGAAAAGAATGAAATGAACTAACCGTTATTGTTTTGTGTGAAATTTATATAATATGTAGCCGACACATCATCAATTAATGAACACTTTCAACAAAGTTTGTAAGTACAAAGAATAAATATTTAGAACTCTATCAAGATTTATGTTTACTGATTTTTCTTGTCTACCCTTTTATTTTCAAAATATCGTAATGACCTCAATACGCCTGAATACCAATTAAACGTGACCGGGAACCCTTGCTCCCTTCCACTAATAGTTCATGCCAATTTGCTCGATTACATTATTAGAAAAGCGTGTTGCATGATGTACAGTTACACATCAATCACCCTTACAACGCTTGTCATGCTAAAACTATGTGATCTTGACATGTCTTACGGCAGAACTTTTTTTACTTTGGGGTTGAGGGCCCCTTTTAATTCATCATGACAGCATATAGGTTCACCTTTGCCACTGCCTTCCGCTTGTCCGGAATAAAACTAAAGATAATAAAATCTAATTCGATAGATAAACTTCTTCAACACTACACTATAATAAATCGAAGGTCCAGGTGTTTCTGAATTAGGGTCCAATCTAGGTCCGAAACAATGTTAGTGTGCTATACTAGCCTACAGTAGCGCTACCTGTAGGTAGGGCAAAGTCAACTCAACACTACATAAAGTTGGGTTAGAGTTAGGTGTGCACTCTATAGAGTCTTTTTCGAAGTACTTGCGAAATATAAACGATTTGTAACAAACAGTACAAAAATTAACAAAAACAACAACAAAAATTATTAGATAAGAACAAACAAAACTTAAATGTCTACCTGCGGTCCTGCATTTAAATATGCATTCGTTTGTTGTCGCTGTCAGCTATTATTTGAACCGGTTTGGTTTATTTGGATTAAGGACGCGTCAACCGTTAGGTCATAATGCAAATGCACAACTCTAGCCTATAGGGGATATGGGGAGGAGGAGCCCATGCTGGTCAGGACCAGCCACGGGACAAGAGGAGGAAAGGGGGTTTCTCACGTCGCTGTAGTCATCGTCTTAGTCATCGTTCGTTGTGTTATTGTCATAGTCGTCGGGGAGGTCGTCAATGGAAAGAAAAAAAAGTCAAGGGAAACTCGACTTAAAACCAGTATACACTTTTGATTGCTCGGTCCATTTGCCGACTTGGACCAAGAATGTACTTAGACTTGGAGTTTTCAGACAGTACTTCATACGTTATTGAACGCTAATTTGTACATTCTACGTTGCTATAGACGTGGATTTGAATCTGGACCTAGACTTCGAATACTATTCAGACACACCCCTGGAATGAAAGTACTAGCTGCTTACCATCTCTCTCATATTCGAGGCGCCAGGGTTGTTGGGCTCCTTCGTCGTAGCTATCTTGCGTCTGAGGTCATTGTGGGCTTGCAGCACCTCCTTCCGGGCAGCAGCGTCCACTCCTCCGTAGAGCTTCTTGACGCACGCGGTTCCATCGCCCTGAAGCAAAATAATATGTAGGGGATGATCAGTAACTACTCAAATGCAAATGCTTTGGAATTTGGACAATAATTAAATTCCTGGCCGGAAGAACATGTAACCGACATTTTAATTTGCATTCATTTATGTATTTATTTATTTATTTATTTATTTATTTATTTATTTGTTTATTTATTTATTTATTTAATTATTTATTTATTTATTTATTTATTTATTTATTTATTTATTTATTTATTTATTTATTCAATGTCTATCCTTTTCAGTTATAAAAACTGAATTACAAAAGAGGACAACTAAATAAAATTAAGAACATAAAATGCTCAAAATAATGTAATGTAATTAAGCAAAGTTTGAAACAATAATATTACAACAACAATGAGTAGTAAAACAACAATTTTTCATAACAAAATAATGATGTTATTATTTAATGTTTAGTGATCTCAAATACCACAAAACATTGTAAGAATCTCGGAATAAAGTACACTTTTACGGTACACGTAAGAATACATGCACTGTTTTAGACTTTGTTGGAAAATATTAGTATTCCTGTTTTACTCATTATTTGGGTGAATTTGACGTATGTACCAGACTATAGCTCTCCAGCAAGCCAGCTTTATTTAGGTTGGACATGGCTCTCTCACGTCACCCTACTTGTCAAAAGTCAGTGTTCTAGTCCAACAGTGTGTTGCGGATATACGTAAGAAAATCATTTCCCCCACTGCTTTCCCAAACATATAGCTAGGATTTTAATTTTGGTACAATGTTTTCAGTAGTTTTCATTCAATATAGTAGAAAGTAGAAACTAGATAAATCTTAAAAAGGTCGCAACACACATTGTCATGTTCAATCTCCTGATCCCTAATCTTTACTACACATTTTCTAATTTGTAATAAGATAATGATTACTTATTTTAATAGTCAGACCCCTCATACGCAAGTTATACCACTGACAACAAGTTAAGTTATATGTGGTTACACCATTAAGTTTACAGATAAAACGTGTAACGTTCTTCAAAGTGATTTGAATCGGAAATATAAAAATTAAAAGTTTATCATCCTGTAACAATAATTGGATGAGCGAAGCGAAGACTTCAATTTCACTGACCCCCCAAAAATTTAGCTCGGGTGTTTTTTTTTTTTTTTTTTTTTTTTTTTTTTTGTTTGTATTTTTGTCTGTGTTTGTTCGCTCTCTACCGGGCAAACGGCATATGCGATCTTGATGAAAATTTGACAGGACCTTCGAAATCTCTGAACTTAGACTTGCCACGTTTTTGGGTACAATCGAAGAAATATTTCTCATGAATATCGTACTTTTACGATTTTTTTCGATTTTTAGTGCGATATTTTCGTGACATTTGGGCCGATTCTGACCAAACGGGTGGGGCTACAACGTTAATATTTCACATGGACATTAAGGTAATGGTGATGTATTGCTTTCTGAAAGAAAAAATTGAAAAAGTTAGCCAGAAATTACAGAAATAAAGCTTTTAATATGAGTTTTTTGATTTTTTGTGCGATATTTTCGTGCCATTTGGGCCAATTCTGACCAAACGGGTGGGGCTACAACGTTCATATTATACATGGACAATTAGGGTATGGTAATGTAGTGCCTTTTGAAAGAAAAAGTTGGAAAAGTTGGCCAGAATCCATAGAAATAAAGCTTTTAATATAAGTTTTTACGGTAAATAATACCAATTGACAAGAAACAATAGAAACTTGACAACAATCCCCTACAATGCGTAGTCAACAAAACAAAGCACTTGAAAAGTAAAGATATCCCACGCAAACTAAAAACTTTAAAAAGCTCATCCATCAACGCGGCGGGACTTTAGCGTTTTCCTAGTGTAGCCTAATAGTACTTAGTACATGACATTTCTTGACACTACACAGCACACACTCGCGTTCCTCCGAGCCTTCAGAATTTAAAAGTGGGTGAAATATAAAGTTTATACATTTCTAGTGGGAAACCTGTCCAGGGTACAATGCCTGCTCCTTTTCAAGTGTCTTTGGAGTTTTGACTTTTGTGAAAGATAATTTGAGTGGAGTAACTTTAGTAAAATGTCGGTAGGTGGAATCGAACCAGCAGCCTTCCACGTTAGACTGGTTGTTTCTAGCAGTACCTATGCCCCCACTTTACTGACATCATGTGTTGGTAGCTCATGCGTATAAAGAGCGCCACTTGTAATCATGACTGAAAGTTTTCCGAGGTTTTCTTTATTCGGTAATTTGAAAATAAGGGAGCGAGCCCTTGCCTCGAACATATGGTAAATTAAGTACTTAAAATCGATCAATAATACTAGGTGCGTTTCCTCCGAACTACCACCACACTACTATACCCCCGACGTGGGGCAAGTTGTCCGTTGGTAGTTAGTTATCCTAAGAAGATTATCTTCATAAAAGTATAATATTCAAATATTTAATACCAAATATAATTATCATATTCAATATAAAATATAAATAATCTCACCTTATATTTGCACATGGTATGATCGGGGCAAATCTTGCAGTAGTCTTGTCCAGCGACTGCCGACAGGCTTACCAACATAACAACAACTACAACCCGACCGCTGAGAACCATCTTACAGGTTCTAAACTCAATCCAATACTCAATACTATATACCTCTATATCTATATCTATCTATGTCTATATACTCAATGGTATCACCCACCGAAAAGATAGATCCTCTCTCCAAAAGATCCTCAAGTTATATAAACATTGTCTCTCATTAATCTGTGACGTAAATCTGTGAAAATGAGACTGTTTACCTAAATTACGTGATTACGTGATTTTAATGACTCGAATAAAATATAACATTTGTATGAAATCAAGTATGTATAGGAAAGTTTTTGATATTGAATCATGATCGTATTTGAGTTTGTTATTGCGTGACAATTGCTTCTTAATGTGCTCTCGAGTAATTTCTTGATGTGCTATTAGTGATGATCAACTGATTGTTGGTTCTTAATCTGTTATCGAGTAATTATCGTTCCTTAATGTGCCATTAGCGAGCATCAGTTCTTTATGTGTTATCGAATATTATTCGTAAGGTGATTGCCATGTTGACATCAAATAAAGTCCTGCTACGCTAAGATGTAACGTATAGTACAGTGAAACAAAGATATGCGCTTGCCCTATAACATTAAGTCCAAGTCAGAAAACTTCTGACTATAGCAGTAATCGAACCCTGGACCTTCTGCATTGGAAGCAGAGACGCTTACTACAAAACCAACGAGCTACACACAAGAAATATAATAATTTAAATACAACCACGCGAAGTGTAATAGTATCAAAGATTTGATTGTATCCTTGCTACCAAGTGAATATTTAAAAATCCCCTCCTCACCCACCTACTTGCTACAAGAATCGCCCATGGCCCACCTAAATAGATACCTTCCTATACCCAATATTATTCATCCTTCCCTCCAATTGTGAAGCAATCAGATTGCAAATCTTGACTAAAAGTAATTCTCTTCTAAAGTAAAACATACTCGGTGGACTGAAGTAGATTGCCCAAACCTCTAAACAATAATAAATAACAGTGAAACCGTGGGCTTGGACCACCATGTGCCAGCGCTATGCCATTTTGGTGGAATTAACTAATTTTTACCTCCAAGTCTACGATATAAGAATCTACCATAGTAACCTGAACATTCGCTCAGTTACAAATCTCTTCATTCTACTTATAATTATTCCAATGCTTATTACTTCGTATACATGAAGGTAGTTAAAATCGATTTCAAAACTGCATGTATACACTTCGAAACTCGATTCAAGTCAAAACCATTTTCCTTTGGTTTAATTGAACTCCACTCCACTGCCATCCATATAAAAGTAGGCCTTACAACTATTAACAGTTTTGAAAATGTTTTGAGATTGTTTTGAAACCAGTTAATGTATAATATATGGACGTCGAATTAGTTTTGATCAGAGTCGATAAAGAAGTTTCCCCATGGAAACTTCTTTATCGACTCTGGTTTTGATTCAAGTAAAAACTTGTGCATGTGTAGTCTACATTAAAATAAATCAAGGAATATCTTATTAGTTATTATAGACTTGTTTATTTAGTGTTAACTAGTTGAATTGTACAGAATGTGAACAGTAGGCCCTAAAATGAACACTTGCGTTAGGTTTAGTCTACCGTCCTCTCTTGTATAGACGCCATCATGCACTGCGCATGCACATCTGAATCTAAATAAATCGGCATATATATATATAACAAATTTTAGAGCTGTCCTGTGGCATTTTCTTGTTTTGCGAATTACAAATCTACTCCCCTAACATACAATGGTAGACTTTCCTGTGAATGACTGAACAGAAAAGGGAATTTACAAAATACATTTTTTGTGTGGCTCGTTTGTCTTGTTGTTGAGCGTACCTGCTGCCAATGCAGAAGGTCCAGGGTACGATTCCCGCTTAAGTGAGAAGTTTTTTAACTTTTGATTTGGACTCGAGTCCATCAATTCTTGTCTTGGGAGTTTGTAAACGGTGACTTTGGAACCGTCCTAGCAACGAGGCACTGTACATAATAAATTTAAATTTGTTCTGAATCGGCCTTGTTGATTCTGGAGTTGATTCGCGGGTGTTTGCACTTTCCATACTACAGATTCCTACATTTCCTATTGAAAATATTAATCTCTGGTTGGTTTTCGCTCATACTCGTCGATTGCGTCGGGGCCTACAGGGTTAGCTTGGTCACTTTGGTTTACTGTCCCCCACTGAAAATCAGTTATGTGACTGAGTGGGCAAACTAAATACGGATTTGTTTATTTATTTATTTTATATGCGCATCCATTCTTTTCGTAAGACAAAACCAACATCAGTGTCAATGTCCGTGCACACTCAACTGTGAAGAGGCTACAATGATTAAATACAATCATTAACGGATACAGGAGGGAGGTGGGGCCCGTTAAATTTTGTTTGTGCGACCAATTACCATCACCTCCTATTGTGCAATTTTCGATTTTTAAACGCAGTTTTAGCCCTTCGAAAGTAGTAATAAATTCGGAATTTTTCGCTTACGGCTGAAACTTTCAAACAGACCCTGATTTTGTAAAATCGCACTACCTCCCCTTCCCCATAGATACGTGGATAGGTAGTTTTCGATTTATAATATGAAAATCTTGAGAACCCCCCCCCCCCCCTCGCATGAATCAGGACCAGATCCGCTACTGAATAAAAATATGTATCCAATTTATGACAATTAAAAAGGATAATTTCCTTCGAAATGTCAATGAAATATTTCAGCCCCCTCGGAATTTAGAAAACCCGGCGCCCCTGATTGTAGGTATTGTATTTATTTCGTAAAGTCGACCCCTCACACGGTGTGCTGGGTAAAAGTTTTGACTGAACAGTCAAGTCAATATGATATGCGTATAGGTAGGGTCTTACAACAGTTAAAATGAATGTCGTTCAGGAGTACTTTTTAACTCAAAGTGTAATGTAGTCTTGACTGGGGGAAAAGTGGGCATAGCTCAAGCTCAAGGGCCAAGCCAAACAGTCTTGTCAGTCCCAGTTCTGTGCGTGGCAAAACACATTTATTAAATTATTAAAGTGGTTATTCGTATCAAATGGAGCGAGTGCTAAGTTCTTTTTTACACTTCCGGGTTAACGCTCTGCACACAAATTAATTGGTTCTAATATTAATTGTATTATTGTGTTTAAACCTTTACAGTACCAGTACCGTACTAATTAAAGTGATTAAATGTTTATTATGATTTTATATTGGAGAAGGGTTGACACGGAGTGAGTGAAACAACATGGAATATAAAAAAAGTAAAGTGGTGCTCAAAATAGAAAAATTCAAAACAAAAAGGCGGTGCACGAAGCAAAATTATTAGGATCTATTCCTAAAATTAGCAGTTTCAGTTCATTTTATACCCAAAAATCGTCCTCAAATACAGTAAGTGTAGAAAATACAGTTGCAGATAATATAAGTTGTCACCAATGCAGCAAGTTCTAAAATATTCAGCATTTTAATTTTTTTGTGAACAAAGGGAGAGGTAGGGGGTTGTATTATATATAAATTGTACTCATGACGACCAAGTAGGCTATGTCCTTTTCATGAGCACCTAGAAGCTTAAATTATTTTAAGGAATCTGCTATCGTTGCATTTGCATTTGTCGCCTTGAATTTTGTCTAGTGAAGTAGTCTAGTGAAGCATATGGCCAAAAATATAATCAAATACAATAGCAATTTTATTTTTAAATTTTTAGTTCTAGCACAATTGTATTTTATTATTTTTAGTTCTAGCACAATTGTATAGTATTGACTGTGCCCTGTGTTTGGACCTAGGAATGAAGTTATGATCACTGCCTCAGAGTCATTTGGATCATTTTTGTAATTTTTAATTTAAATCAATGATTTTTTTCCAGCTATATATATACATGATAGTACAAACACAGTAGAACAATGCAGTTTCGAAACTCGCTAGTAAAACACGCCCTCAAAACGTCATGCGCGCCCCTAGCGGCCACAAGACTCAACTACAATTCAGTCAATCGGCGGTTGGCTGAGAGAGCCGCCGCGCCCTTAGCGGCTTACTGATCATTAGCAGGCAATGCGATTAGGTTATTCCCTATTTACAGTTGTTATTCCAAATTTCTATAAAATAGCCTAATGAGCAAATGCCAGCAGATTCCTAGGAATCCTTGGCATAACCATATATCAACACCTAAATTAGAACCCACATTGTTTAAATTTAGCCAAAAAGCTCAACTCAGCAATTTTTGTATAAAATCAGCCAAAATACAGACAAATACAAAAATAGCTAAACTAGCTTAATTTGCTAACTTTGAATCCCACATGCGTAATAAGGTGACCAGACATACCGGTTTGATCGGTACAGTACCATTTTCAGAATATTTGTACCGGTGTCCCGAGAGACTCATTAAGATGACGTATTTGAACCGGTTTGCAATTAAGTAAGTATTGCATTGGGTATTAGGGTGTAAAGAGGACAGAAATTACCACATAATATTGTTTATTGCCTTAAATTCCTGATCTTAGTTACAACAATTACAATGTTAACAACAAAGTTTATGATAATATCCTCACATTTCATCGGCAATGACAGAAATGAATAATATATTATTCACCGTGTTCTTAAGGTTGCACGATAATCCCAATCTTTTTAGCCCAATGTGTTCACCACTTTTATAATATTCCCTGTGGTGTATTACTCATAGTCATATATGAATGTAAACCTTTTATTATACTATCAACATAGTTACAAATGATAAAATAATTACATACAGCTCTTTTGCATGAGTCTGCTCAAAGGTTTAAATACAGTTTTTCTTGACAATAGAATTGTCCTCTTAGTACAATAATTATCATTACACAAAATTCATGCAATGCAAAACTAATTCGAAGTTTGCAACTACAAACAATAAGGCACAAAATAGATTTCATGTAAATAAATATCGTTTACGTATCACTGCTTTCTATTGTAATCTAATATAATACATTTTATAACTACAGGCTAATAAGTAATATTATCTTAAAGTTATGATTATTTACTATATGGTACATATGTAGTATGTTGAAGTTTTGTTATGTAGGACAACTCTAATTAAACCTTTAGAAAACTGTTACACCATCAACACATTCCGCTAAGTCAATTTTTAAAAATTGACACCTCTTCCCCGGAATTTGGGAGAAGGGCAGATGATCCACAATATGCCTTGAGCTGAGAATATTTATTAGAAAGATGGTACACACTCAGGAATCTTTAAGGGCATAGTTACTTGTTAATAAGTGTGCATTGTTTAGTCAATGTAGGTACAGTATCTTGGCCACTACATGAAGTAACTATTATTTCTTCATATTCATAACATTTTGCCTGTAATAACAGAAGGCCTTGCATGAACTACCTATTCAAAGATGCAAGGGAAAACCAATAGTTGCGATAAATTAACACAATGTTGATGTTGATGATAACTGTACAAGAATGTTTTGATATGCTATGTAGGTATGTAATAAAATATAATGGTAGTTGAGCATTGCCTCCCCCTCCCCTCTCTGCCCAAATGCTTCACATATATAGTTCATCATTTTTCTTTCAGTATAAGAGGGGGAAGCTAATAACTAGAGTATAATAGATGAGTAACCATTGCATTTACCACAAGTAAGGATTTTCTTCATTACTATTATTAAATTGTAAGTATGACATTCGTTTGTGTTTTTTGCTTTGACGGCTTCAGAGTTTCTCGTCCACCAAAGTTCTTAATTGCATCCATTAATTCATCTCGAGGGTTCGTGAAACGAGACACGGGTGGCCTTTGCGTTGGTTTCTTGAACACCATAACAGGTAGTTTCGGAGGTTCGGGAATGTTGTTACCAACTCTTCCATTTCCGTCTGGTTGATCAAGAATAAACGATGACTTTCGCTGAACTTTGTCTCCAAACATTTGACTTACTTTCGAATTCGCCTTGAAATTTTCAACACCGTTTATGGTTTTTAATGGCTGTTTCGTTGCTTTGGAATCAAACTGTATTCCATTAGTAGTACCTGTACTAGTTTTAGAACCATATTTATTTGTAAGTTTTTCTTCTTTCTCTTGTTCAATACTTATTTTGACTGGGCCATGATCGTAGTTTGCCGCTTCAGTCCCCGCAAAACGGAAACCTTTTACAATGGGCATCGGCTTTGGCCCACTGAAACTATTGACTTTAACCGTACTAAAATTTTGTCGGACACTTTGCGACCTTGGAAGTTGAGTTGACGGCTGCAGGTTTTGAACCGAGGCTGAGTGTTGTATTATGTTAGCGCTTCCAGCTCCTGAGCCATTAATTCCGATCACAGACGTGTATTTCTTTCCCCCATTGGAAACAAGTTTAGATTGGTTGAAGTTATTGTCCGGGAGCTCAATGTTTATCTGACTGGTACTGCTGCTCTTCGGAAGGGCAGAGCTACCGTTGGTAATTACTGGCCCCACGTTTCTTCCCAAACCATTCTCAATGTAACTGTGTCTATTATAGAACGTACCTTGTTGATAGTTAACAGGTACATTAGCTACATTATTATTACTACTCGATCCATTCAAGTGCGTAGTACTCATGTTCCTCAGCTGAATGAAACTCTGCGGCCGGCTTTTCTTCAGTTCAACGGCTCGCACTATTGGCAATCTTTCTTCTTGCATGTCAGTTCTTGAACTAACTTTTTCCTGCATGGCAACATCACTAATTTGGTCGCCATTACCCACCAGGCTACTTTTATTTCTATAGTTTGATGATGTGTGAGAAACAATACGCATTGTTAGAGGGGTAGGTTCTATTTTCGTGGATTTCTCTTCGGTACCATTAACAACAGTTGATTTATTTTGAGTTGTCACCTTATTAACAACATTCGTTACAGTACTACTGACACTATTATCAATGTTATTCTTGCTAATGGTATCTTTTGGAGTTTCTTTTCGGGTTTGTTGAGCATTGGTTTGTGAGCTATTGGCATTCGTAGTGACGGATTGTTTACCCATGCGGTAATCTCGGTCCGACTTAAGACTGACTTGGACCTTGGGTCTTTCACTCCAAGTCGAGAAATTGATGGCGGGTGGACCCAGGTAGACAAACGGACGAGGTTCTGACTTTGGCAAATCTTCAGTTTTAGATTCTTGGGAAGAACGCACAATAGTTTCAGGTGGAGTTTCCTGCGTGTTAGCAGCCAGTGTCTTGCTTTCACTGTAAGGAGAAGAAGATGATAATTCAGTTACATTCAATCATATACCTGTTCAAATACATACTACAAAAACAATAAACATACATTTGGTACAGACTATTTTTGTGATTTTAATTTGCATACTTTTTCAGTTTGATATTGTTTCACATCAATGGTCCTAAACTAGAAAAATGAAACTAATTATGCATTGGTCGACATTTTCTTACTGATTGAGAATGTAAATGCAGATTTTTGGGGATTGAACCAACATATCTTGCTTGCCAGCAGACCACAAAGAAGGACCAGCAATTCTTTTACCTCTGGATTTTTCGTAAATCCAGAAGTTAACGTATTACCAGTCCTGGTGATCTAGTGGTTATGATGTGCGGGTGACCAGTGCTAGGATTGTATACCATAACCAATGCCACTCACAAGGGTGTTTCTTGAACATACTTTTTAATGAACCTGTGTTATATCCTATAGAGGATGATTACAAACTCAATGATGTCACTGATTACATCAACATAATAGAATAAACTACCTGACTGGGCAAAGATTGATATTTAAAAAATATATTTCATGTGGGAATATTTTTTATATTGATAATTGATATCCAGAAAATATAAAAAAAAAAAAAAAATAGGAAGTTTTTGAAATGTAAAAAAAAACGAGGATATTAATTTCATGGGATGTAACTGTTAACCACCTTTAGGGGCCTAAGCAAAATGGATTTCTTTCTTCAAATTTTGGTTTGTCGTGTTTGGTGGAGGTGCCGGGTACCCTATAGTAAATTCGTCTGGAGTGTTGCACATAGTGGAGGTGAGAATGTTAACATTGTTAAAGTGATACTTTACAACCTTTTAATGCCACACATTTCATATAAAATGGACACAATTTCGAGCTGTATTTTTGAATTTTTGAATAATGTTGAATTTTTTTGTTGTGCACAAAAACAAAATTTCAATTGATTTACTACATTGAAATTGTTGTATGATACCGCTTAATGAATGATATGTCACAACCCTGCCCTAGAATAAACCCTTGGAGAAGACGTAATGGAAAACACAAACTCACACTTCCGGGTTTGTGTGGGTGTGCTGGGTGGTTGTCTGCTTGGGAGCCTGTGGTTCATGAGTGTCTTGTGATTGGCTGCCCGTCTCGTAGAGTATCTGTGATTGGCTGAGACGAGGCAGGATGGCCTTCATCACCTGAAGCGATTGCAGAGGCACATCCTCCACTTGATTTAGGTTTACGTCGCTCGTTGATTTACGCAGACTGCAAGCAAAACATAAGTAAATGAATAGATGTTGACATGCATCAGCCGTCAATTTATAAAAATAATACTAATATGAAATGTAAGGGTTTTCTTTGGTACTGTCAAGTACTTGAGCAAATACAAAAATTATTTGCTTTTACCATTTTGATCAGTTACAAATTATTGCCTTTATTAGGCATATCTTACCAGAACAAAAAAGAAATAAAAGGTAAACTATAACGCACTTGCAAGTAATTTACGTTCTAATACAAGTATACCAGGTGCAATTAAAAAGAGACTCTCAGAGCAAGATAAACAAATTTACAGTACATTTACATAATAATATTACTTATAATTGTTTAATAACTTACAGTAAATGTCATAATACAAACAGTTGTTTATCCGTAAGATGTAATTTCAAATATTAATAATAATAAATGATGTAGGCTCTCACAACCAGGTGGCAGATGAATATGAGACTATCTCAATCAAGACCCACCTGGCCACGAGACCATAACAATAAGAAAAAAGCAGTTACATAATATAAAAGTGGCAAATTTATTGTAAACTATGTTTTGCTAACAAAATTAAACAGATGTTTAATTGAATTGAGCCCATTAGGTACATCTTTTGAAAGAACTTTGTTCCATTTTAAAACATGAATATTTACCTAGAGCCAGAATCTTCCTCTCGCACCAAACTGCTAATAGATTTGGTTCGACTGATGCTCTGGAAAGTGGACGGCTTGGCGTACGGTCGCGCCAACGATACGTACGACGTGGAACGTTTCACCGACGTGACTGGTCGATCTTTATCCATCTTGGAGTAGGAATTGGTTCGTGCCACAGAAACAACCGTTGACGGAGCAAACGGTTTTTTAAAACCCGAATCCGTCTGCTCTTCACTGAATATGCTATCTATATTTTGTGGTTTGTTATATGTACTAATGGTGAAATTCTTCAACTGGTTTGACAATTGTAGATCGGTATTTGAAACTCTATTGATAGAGTTTTTGTTATTGTAAACGTCATGCTCGTCTAATTGAACTTTGGCAGGTACCACTCCTTCGATCTTTGTGACATTATCTTCAAAGTGTTGGTTGTCGAAGATGGGATTAACTTTATAAACCTCTTTCGTGACACCATCTTGACGTAGTCGTAAATCTCCATTGTTGAATTTTGGCTTTGCCTTTGAAACATTGTTCACAATAGCTATAGTTTGGGGTTCCCAATCTGACTCTGAATTAAGAACAGTCTTGCTCACAGCAACATCCCCCATCTCTTTTACATGTTTCTTATTGTTATCCAAAGAACTTTGTGAGATAGGGGACCCATGACTATTTTCAAGTGAGGTACTAGTATTTCGGGTTTCATTTCTAACACCATCGTCCCGCGTTGTAACATCCTGCACTCTATTCGTTGATGACAGATTTGCGTTATCGATCTTTTCGATAGGTTTATACTTGTTTTGTCCCTTGGTTTGATTGTCCGGAGGTAATTCTTGAAAAACGTTTGCATCAGCGAGAACGACTGTCTCAAACTCTGTAGTGGTGGGAGAGTGCAGGTCACGGAATGCAGAAGGGGGTGCAGGAAGGTGATACTGCCACTCTGGCACTTCTTCGATATCAGGGGAAGATGTACCGCCAAGGTCGTTGTCTCTCAGCACTGTTTCTATGGTCGGTGGGATTCCTATCTGTACACCGTCATCTTCTTCTTCATCTAAAACGCAATAGAAACATTAGAAATAATTAATAAATGTTCCTCATTTCACTTCATTAGTTCTTTAGTTGGTAAACTGGATTAATTCATGTTGCTTTTTTTAATAATATTAATAATAATAATAAAAATAAATTTTATTTAGAGTCTACCCACTCAGTTATATAACTGATTTTCAGTGGGGGACTTTAAATCAAAGCGACCAAGCCAACCCTGCAGGCCCCGACGCAATCGACGAGTGAGCGATAACCAACCAAAGATCGATATTTTTAATAGGAAATATAGCAATCAGTGGTATGGACAGTGCGAACACCCGCGAATCAACGCCAGAATCAACAAGGCCGATTCAGAACAACTCTGAAATTTATTATGTGCTTCGTTGCTAGGACGGCTCCAAAGTCACCGTTTACAAACTCCTAAGACAAGAACTGATGGACTGAAGTCCAAATCAGAAGTTAAAAAACGTCTGACTTTAGCGGGAATCTAACCCTGGACCTTCTGCATTGGAAGCAGATACGCTAACCACAAGACCAACGAGCCACACAACAAGACCAACGAGCCACTACAATTAAAAAACTTGAATATTATTTTGAAATGTGTTTCCATACATTCCACAGGTTATCTTAGCACAATGTCTCCCATTTCAATAAAAGAAGCGGATTTGAACATTAGAAAGTATGTATTTGCATACATTTCTATGCAATACATGCTTGCAGATTAAAAGTTAAGATCAATTATTATTAAAGGCAACTCGATTATGAGTGAAGGTAGTATTAGTTGATCAAATAAAGTTAAGTAATGCAGCCTGAGAGTAAATTTAGTTAATATTAATGTGTAATCCCCAGGGTCAAGCAATTTCAGTTCAGTAATATATTTGGTCCAAAAAGTGTAGTCCTAACTGAATGCATATTCTAGAAAATAAAACAAGGTGTTAATAGCATTGCAGCCAGTACAATATTTGGATGTGCTTTTGATTAAATGGCTAAACTTGAATAAATGCCAAATGAACAGCTCTGCTAATTTTGGAAAATGTCTATAGCAGGGGTCAGCAAACTTTCACAACATGAGTACTAAAATAAGGTTAAAAATCTTCACTATCATAGGTATTGGCGTGCCAGTACAAATTTAATGTGACAAAATGTAAATCTAGTGACCCGGCACCTCCACCATATGCAAAAGTCAGGTAGAATTAATTTTCTATATGCTACCGAATTATGATGTAATTCAAAGAAGTTTTAACAAATATATTATCTTAGCCGGCACCTCCACTTTGATATTTTGTAAAATTTTTATATTTTGATATTGAGTCCAAATATTGAAATCGAAATCGAGTATCGAAATATCGATATCCTAGCACAGCCATACTTCGACCAAAAATGTTTAAAAGCACCAACGATTAAATTTACCATCTTGATCACAGTTGTGAGGCATCACTTGTTTTAAATGAGCATCAGAGATTTTGTCACTCAAATTTCCATGTTGAATAATGAATAATGAAGTGGAAGGAAAGGAGTGGTGCGTAGTTCGTTCAAAATACAATTCCGATTTTAAGAAGAAATAGTGCTAGCCTCATAATTGGTATGACTAAATACTGGTATATCTTATGTCTACACCAAGGCGCATGCCACAAAGAATGGCTTGGTGTTCTTCTGTGTAGCATGCGTGCCATAGGTTGCCGACCCCTGGTCTATAGCATGTGATGTTTTATTATATTTTGATCTAGTTAGTATGTATGTGTGTTAGAACTGAGTTATTTAAACCATAAACAAATAGGTATATACAATTTAAGAAGCGATCATTTAATGATTTGTAAGGCATTTAAAGTAAAGAGAATTGTTAATATTGTAAGCATGCACCTTGATCCCCAAGGCTGAATGATGGTTTGGGTGAGACAAGATCATCCGAGTTAGGCCACCTCCCCATGTTACTCTTGCCAGTGATAAGGAAGTCTTGATCATCTAGACTCTTCAAACTTGCAACAGACCTCAAAGTATCCACCTTCTCCTTTTCTAAGCTCTTCAAGCTTGTAACAGATGCCACGGGTCCTCTTTTAATTTTCTCGAGTACTGTTAAGCTTGTAGCCACCCAATGGAGTCGACACTCATTTCTCCAAGACTTTCAAGCTTGAAACCGACCCTTTCGGGTCTTGTTTCAATTCTTTTAGGCTTCTCAAGCTTGTAACAGACCCCATCGGGTCTCTTTTCATTTCTTTAAGACTTTGCAAGCTTGTAACAGACCCCATGTGTCCACCCATTAATTTGGTCTGGGTCATTATTTCTGATGAACTTGGCAAATCTTTTACTTCGTTGTCCAAGCTCATTTTACCCAGTCCAGACATTGAACTTGATAATGAAGATGTTTCAAAATCCAAATCAGAGAAACGACTCGTTTCTTCGGGTTCGTTAAGAAAATTGAAATTAGATTCGACTTGAGCACGTTCACTTGGAATCTCAAACATTTCCAGCTCATCATCAATGTCTAATTCGACACGATCTGTGGGACCGTGGCTTGCGTTTTCAGATAGATAAGATTTATTAGAGATGCTGCTTCGAGCGGACTGAGACACAGACGCTGCATCGGACAGCACGAGCATTGTTTGTCCTACGCCAAATGTTCGACCTAAGCTACCATAATTTAGTACTTTACTGTCCATCGATTCAATGTCATTGGAAACCAAAACTTTCCTTTGTTTTGGTTCCATCTTAACAACTCTTGGAGCTGTATTATCCAGTCCTGTAACTTTGTCAATTTCCTCCATCAAATCTAGATCTGTGTATGTAGCAGCTGCTAGTGCTGGTGCTTTATCTTCCTGCCCTGATGGAGGGGTTTGCCGAGGCAGAGATTGCGGCTGGGATCGCTCCAATACTCGCGGTTTAGGTCTGGGTCTTGATTTTGTTAGTTCTACAAGTACCAAAGCCAACATGCAAAGAAAGCAGGAAATAAAAGAATATTAGGTAGTTATTCATCTACATGCATTTCTACTAACTACAAGCATGAACTGTTATAGATATATTATATAGGTGGTATATAGGCGAGACTAATGCTATGAATTATATTACACTCAGGTGAATAAATTATTATATAATGATACTGTCCATTCCCAATTGGTGAGCTAGAACTTGTAAGTTTAGCTACTGTACTCTTATTGGTTTGGTGTGAAAAGTAAATTAATTTAACATAAGGCATGCTCCTCCCCTTCCCCCAATTGTAACTGTAAAAATTGTGGTTGTTTATTTTTGCTTAGAATTAATTAAATATATACTCGAGTACTTCAAATGATTTGCCTACCCTATATATTACTAGCTTAGCAAAACACTATCCAACACTATCTTAAACAAAATAAACAAAATATGTTTTTCATAATTATCTCTACTAAACAGCAAGAGTGGGAAGAAGTAAATTTCCAGCAATATATTCCCTGTATTCTCTCCAAATACATAATCTATATAAAAAAATAAATCATAAACATTGTCAAAAGTCTCCGATTAATATTATATTCCATAACATACCAAAAAAAGGGAAATATTCCCTCCCAAGTTCACATTTTTTCATAAGGTCATGCATAACACATGCGTACATATACAATTTCACACAGATGCAAAGCATACATCAAAACATGCAAATGCATCCGGTCTCTTTGTCCAACCTAGCTACACTATCATTCAACCACACACAAACAAACACATCACAAACAAATCACTCGAACGATCATTTACACAAACTCTGCTCGATGTTCCAAGACCTTAGCAAGCTCCTTCAGGAAATTATCCCAAGATTCGCCAGATTCCCTTCGGTTAATGAGGATATCGGGAGGAGGTGGTGTTAATATACTAAGCTTCCTAGTCAGCCCTACGCACTTCACTATATTGGAGCCAACATTCCTAGCATGATCACATTCATCCTGGTCTGAATCAGTAGAAGCAGATTGAGTTTTACCAACAGCCTCAATCACAATGACTTCCTCATTAGTGTCAGTACGGCCCGGTTTTTGCATCGGCCTACTTAACACACTTGGTGAAGCAGGTATCTCACATAAATCTATATTATTTGATCTGGAGAGGCTTGATTTTTTATATGCCCCTTCAACACTCACACGACGAGGGTTACCATCAGCTAGCTTACCTTGAACTGCAGGGGGTGGAGAGTGTACAATGGCGCTAGTTACGAGGTCTGGTGAGGTTATGGGTGTGGCTGGGTGCTCTAGCCTGGATGAAGCAACATCTAATGAAGGTCCAAGTTCCTGAACAAAACTCTCGTTAGATTCTATCGAAGATGTTTGAACGATATTTTCAAATTTGGGCACACTATTTCGTTTTGTTGTTGTTAAATCTAGGACGATTTCTTCTTCGTCTAAAATATCATCTAACTTTGGTACAATCTGGACTGGCTTATGAATGTTTTTGTCCAAATCTGGTACTCGTTTATCTACACTTGAATTGTCTTGATTTGAAACGGTTGAGTTTTGATCGAAAGTTTTGATGTCGTGCAAAAGAGCAGCTACAATTTCAGTTGGTTTAGAGGTTTCCTTTGTTTTATTGTAATTGTCCTGCAGGATTGGCTTAGTATCTGACTGTTTGGCGGGAGCAGCCGGGGGTGGGGGAGCTGCCTTCTTCTTCCTTGGCATCATTCCTGTAACAAGACAATTACCAGTTAACACAGCAGAAAAGTTAAAAATTACATATTTGAACAACAATATTAATACAAATACTGGAAATAAAGCTGAAAGAGATATACAATATTTATTTGGTAAAACCAAATTTAATTATGTAACAAAATATCATGTGCTTCTACTTTTAACAAGTAATGAACATAACAAGAAACATACAGTAGTATTCTGAATCTTTAAACCAGAAAGTGAAAAATTAGAACTTATACATAGAGTATCCAAAGAATCACCATCAGGTGGCAAATTCTCATACAGTTCTTGTATGTGTATGATATGTATGATGTCAATATTAATTTTGATATTTGGCATGGATCCGTGTGATATTTTTGTATTGATAACCAAGAACCAATACCACCCTGAGTTTGTTCTAATAAAATGGATGCTATTAAATTTAAGCTGTTGGCTTTAATTGTTTGAATCTCAATATGTAACCAACCAATCTTGTTACTATTCAGCCAAATTATTTAATCAAAATAAATTTTTCAATTACTACCTCATTCTCCATTGGCCTCATTTGCTTCTAGTATTTTACTCATGACAAATAAATGCAAACCATAAAGTTTAGTACAGTGGCGCGCTGAACCCTTGAATCGAACAGGAGCAAGCCCCCTCTTACAGGACCCACCCACCTTCACAATAAACACATGAATGGGGGGTGTGGGGGGGTAGCCCCCCAGGTAACATGCGGGTCCGGGGCGCATAGCCCCGGAAAATTTTTCAATTCTTAGGGTGCGTTTGGCGCGCTTCAACGAGTGTTAAGCACTAGAAAACACCTTTGTGGTAACAGAATACAAACTCATTACATGCAAGAAAAAAAACAAAATTCATCAGTCCTCCAAGAGTTTTCATTGTTCTCAATTTTCACGCTCCATGCAACATGCGGGTCCGGGGCGCATAGCCCCGGAAAAAATTTCAATTCTTAGGTGTGTTTGGTGCGTTTTAACGAGTTTTAAGCACTAGAAAATACCTTTTTGGTAACAATACAAACCCATTACATGCAAGAAAAAAACAAAATTCATCAGTCCTCCAAGACGTTTTCATTGTTCTTAATTTTCACGCCCCCTGGCTGGTCTGGTCCCCGTTTTGCACTTAGAAATTTGATCGATAGATTCATTTGATTTGTTTAAACAGATTATATCATGAAAACGTCCTAAAAGAAAAACTGAGACAATTACCCGTACCGGGTGTTTTTTCTAGGGACAGCAGGACAGGTGCCTGAATTCCAGATGGAAGGTAGAAGTAGAAGATAACAATTCAGTAACATTACCCTCCAACGTAGAGAAATGAAATATTTTAATTGAAGAAACGTATGTAAAATATCAAGTCAAATTTAATTCCTTGTGCAAAATCAAATCATATCCAACCTCTTACATTTAAGATACATCGTTATATAATGACAAAAAATACAGAAAACATCATTTAAAGATTTAAAGAGCCAACGAACCCGTTGGCTGAACCATGGTCGTTTTTATGTGATTTATTTTAACAGCTGTTAATAATAAACTTTATCAGACCTGTGGTATTGTTGGTACTTACGTGGTATGGTAGAAGATAACAATTCAGTAATGTTACTCTCCAACATAGAGGAATGAAATATTTTTTAATTGAATAAATCATGTGCAATACGGATACCTATCAAGTCAAATTGAATTCTAACTACAAGATCAAACCCCCCAATCTTTTAATATTTTAGATACATCGATAAAATATGAAACACAAAATAAAGAACACATTTAAACAGGCGAACGACTTGTTGATTTTGTTACGACACGTCGACAAATGTGAGGTGACACAACATCAACGGGATCCACCCACTGAAGGAACTTCGAAGTGAACTCTCTAAAAGTAAAACTTTTGTTCTCAATAATATATTTTTTAAATAGTATAGGTTTATTGGATGAGCGTAGCGAGCGTAGCGAGCGAAGCGAAGATTCCATTTCACTACACTGGAGAAAAAAATCCGGAATGTTTTTTTTTTTTTCCTTCTTTCTTTTTTTTTTTTTTGTATTTTTGTGTGTTTGTCAGCACGATTCCGGCTAAACCAATACTCCGTTTGCGATGAAATTTTATGGAGGCCTTCGAAATCTCTGAACTTAGAACTTGCCACGTTTTTGAGCGCAATCAAAAATTATTTGTTATGAAATCGCAATTTTACGATTTTTTTCGATTTTTTGAAAATTTATTTTACTTATAACACTTACATACTTAATCTGATTTTCATGATTTTTTCACAGAACCTTAATTTTATGAATTAAGATATCCGTGTGAAATTTGAGCGCAATCGAAAATTATTTTTCATGAAAATATAAATTTTGTGGGTTTTTTCTTTTTTTAAATATTTTTTTTACTTATAACACCTACATGCTTTATTTTATTGTAATACTTTTTTCACAGAACCTTAATTTTATGAATTTATATATTTGTGTGAAATTTGAGCGCATTCGAATAATTATTTCTTATAAAAATCGCAATTTTTCTTTTTTCAATTTTTTTAAAATTCATACGATTAATTAAAAAAATTAAAAATTAAAGTTTATTTTTTATTTAATTTAATTTAATTTTAAAAAAATCTTCAACTAAGTACTAATTTTTTCACAGAACAACAGAAAATCCGCATAACACATGTCAGCTCAATGCACCAATTACGCTCATCCAACAACGCGGCGGGACTTAAGCGTTTTCCTAGTTTACCTAAAAATGGGGGTTTCATTGATTGGATGAGCGAAGCAAAGATTCCATTTCACTACACCGGATAAAAAAATCCGGATGTTTTGTTTGTTTGTTTTTTGTTGTTTTTTTCTGTATTTTTGTCTGTTTGTCAGCACGATTCCGGTTAAACCGATACTCCAATTGCAATGAGATTTTCTGGAGGCCTTCGAAATCTCTGTACTTAGAACTGCCACGTTTTTGAGTGCAATCTAAAAATGATTTTTCATGAAAATAGCAATTTTACGATTTTAAAGATTTCTAGAACTTATAACTCATTCACAAGTTTTTGGAAAACCCTTTGGAAAACAACTATGTCTATATAGTTTATTATTAATTGTTTACAATGTCCTAAATATGATGAGGTAAATAAAGTATGAAAAATAATAAATACAAAATAAAAATCCCCGGAGGGGACCCACCCACCCACCCCCTTTAGGACCAGGAGCAATTGCTCCTGGTCTTATATGGTCAGCGCGCCACTGGTTTAGTACATAATAATATTATTGTATAGCTTCGAAGAATTTAAAACCCAGTACCTCCACCATTACAACCATGGTTTTTTCGCCTAAATTTTGTGTGAAAATATGCATGTAATATATACAGTAACTAAAATGAAATAATTACATGCAAATATGTAGAGCTAACAATCGGTCTAGTCCTCAGCAGATGAACATTCAAGCAGAATTTTAAGTTTTTGCACGTTTTATTATTTTTTAATTGAATAAGCAGTACCGGAACATTTCAATATTCATAATATAATGACCTATAAGTAACTAAGCAATGTTTCATGTGATTACTAGACCCATAACAGTCTCATTCATATGGTAGTGATACCTGAATAGTTGTTAAAATGCTAATTTACTATTTAATAATTAAAATTTAGTACTATTATTCTATTTCTTTTGCTTATTTACACATTGGAAGGTGAAACGGATCTTACACATAACACCCGAAACACAAATTAATTAATTTTAGGTACTGGTACCTAATTACTAATTTAATTTCTAACTAAACCAACTTTTGAATGAACAGACACCAGACAACTACAGAGTAACATATTATTATCATGACATCAGTACAAAACTAAGGACTTTAAGCAAAAGTGGATATTAAGACATTTTATTTTTTCATTCATCCTTATTCATAGTTATAGGCTAGCAATCAAATTTGTGCAATGTGCGGCCGAAAAGTTAACTTTCATGCAGTGGCGTATCGGATTTTGTACAAAATACAAAAATAATATAAATTTGTGTCATAATCTTTGCGATACCACCCCCATTCAACCCAACCAAACTGCAAGTTGTTATTTACAATGACTGCAAGACGAAGGTACCAACCTTGTGATGCGAGTGAAGAAGTGGATGCACTGTGCATGTTCTGTGCATTGATGCCAACTGCCGTGAGATTAGATAGAGACCGAGACAGGTTGTGATTGCCACCGTTACTAGTCCCGTGCTGCAAGGTGGAGGATTTGTTCTTCGCGACAATGTGGTTTGTGGATGGCAGTTTACTTCTGCGAGGAAGGGTGTCTGCAGAACTGAAGACAAACACAATAGATGAATATAAAACCCAAGAAAGATCCCATAAATCATCACAAGGAAAATATAGACATGCAGATAGAATTTTAAATGATTGATATGCACTCCTCAATGTAAACTTTGTTGATTTAAATTGATCAAGATAGATATTCATTATATTTCAAACTAGAAGGATGATTTTCAATTTCATGATTTTTTTCAAATTCAAGATGGACTCATATGGGTTTTAGTGAAGAGGGGGTTTTATGTAGCAGATAATTACAATTAAAACGATGGACAGATAGATGGTGCATATTTTTTAACCAGGCTATAAACACTCCAGTAAAAAGTAAAGGAGTGGTTAAATTATTTATCATACATCATAGCTCAGAGTAGAAACACAAAATTTATTCCCATTCACAATCATATTTTGTTAAGTTTCATGATTTTACAGTGGTTCTCACCTGTTTGTTCGAGTGTCTGGACTCTCGGACAACACAGACGCTTCGTGGTAGCCGCTACTGTCCGAGCTCGTCCGAGAGTGACTCAGAGTTGTGCTGCCCTCTTTGCTGCTGTCTACTCCTGTAACACCAATACTTGGGTTGTGAGACGTTATATCATAGAAGAATGTGAGAGTATGTGGGAGAGAAAAAATATATCATACTTTAGTAGCATTATGGCAGATGGAGATGACAAGGTACGTATTAATTTCAATTTAATTCATATTGATATTTACTAGGAAACGCTCTGTTGGACGCGTTGATAAGCGAGCACAAGCTATAGCTAGACCCACATTGCAATTTATTAAATTTTGTAAAATTTGCGACGTTCGCTGTCCACGGGGCCATGTTTCCAATATTATTTATTATTGCCAAGGTAGGCCTATTTGGGTAAACCTTTAATTTGTGGATAAAATCCACCGCCATCTAGAGGACCTTGACATCATTTCTTGGGAAAACGTAACAAATAATACACTGCTTCCTCGATAGTATTTTGATTACTTCTAGGTGGCAGTGCATAGTGCGAACCTCGTGCGAGTTTTCGTTGCCATGGTAACGTTACTTTTATTATAATGTAATTTCCATCTACACAACTTATCGGATCAAAATAAAATTAACATATTCGTGACCGGACGGACATTCTAAATGATTTGGCCACCTCAGATTTTGTCGCCGTTTAGTTTGAAAAAAAAACTTTCGATTAACTTTAATGTAACTTTTTAACTTTTTGAACGATTTTGCCACAAAACTAATGGCATTCAATCGGGAACAAAGCTTGCGGATGGTCAAAATTTCAACTCGATCCGAGCTTCCGTTCGAACGTTATGGTGAGACATACAAATTAATACATTTACAAATTACATACAAATTAGGATGGGATGCCTTGGAATTGAGAAGAAAAAGAGACAGGCTCTGTAAATTGTATAAGGCGTCAAGGGATTTTCCAGGCTGGGGAGAAGTCACTAGTTTTCTTCAAAGGGGGATTTATAAGGGTAGGGGGGATCATGATTGGAAATTTAAAAGAGATATTATTAAGTCAGATATAGGAAAATTTTTGTTTATTAATAGAACAGTATCTGAATGGAATTTGTTACCTGAGAGCACTGTAAAGAAAGATGGGCTAATTCATTTTAAAAGTTCTTTGGAAAATTTTAAATTTGTAAATATTATGAATCTTTTTAGTTTTTAAATGTTAATATTGTACCTAGCCACCATACAAAAATTTGTATAACTGTAAGCTTATAAATAAATGTAAATGCAAACAAACAAACAAAAAAACAAAAAAACAAAAAACAAAAAACAAAAAAAACAAAAAAAACAAAAAACAAAACCAGTGACCAATTTTTCCGGCAGAGTCAAATGGAAACCCTCGCTCCGCTCGCTTAAAAAACAGGTGTTCGATTTAAAAACAGTAGCTTAAATTTGCATGCATCATTATAGTATAATCAGTATTGTACAAATTAACAATTTAGTAAATTTACTGTACATGCAAAAATTAATACATATATTTAACATTTTTTTAACAAAAAATATCCCCCATATGACAGTTCCAAATTGTTTTGACACTCTTTAATATTAATGTTAAAATAGAAAATATTTATGTAATTGGATGAGCGTAGCGAGCGAAGCGAAGATTCTATTTCACTACACTGGAGAAAAAATTTCGGAATGTTTTTTTTCTTTCTTTCTTTTTTTCTGTATGTTTGTGTGTTTGATAACACGATTCCGGCTAAACCGATACTTGCTATTGCGATGAAATTTTCTGGAGGCCTTCGAAATCTCTGAACTTAGAACTGCCACGTTTTTCAGCGCAATCGGAAAATTATTTCTCATAAAAATCGCAATTTTACGATTTTTTTCGATTTAAAAAAAAATTCTTCGACTTATAACACCATATGCTTTATCCGATTTTGATTTTTTCACAGAACCTTAATTTTATGAATTAAGATATTTGTGGGAAATGTAAGCGCAATCGAAAGAAGGGAAGATTCAATTTCACTACACTGGAGAAAAAAATCCGGAATGTTTTTTTTCTTTCTTTCTTTCTTTCTTTCTGTATTTTTGTTTGTTTGTTAACACGATTCCGGCTAAACCGATACTCCAATTGGGATGAAATTTTCTGGAGGCCTTCGAAATCTCTGAACTTAGAACTGCCACGTTTTTCAGCGCAATCGGAAAATTATTTCTCATAAAAATCGCAATTTTACGATTTTTTTCGATTTAAAAAAAATTTCTTCGACTTATAACACCTATGCTTTATTTATCCGATTGATTTTTTCACAGAACCTTAATTTAATGAATTAAGATATTGGTGGGAAATGTAAGCGCAATCAAAAAATTATTTCTTATGAATATCGAAATTTAAAGTATTTTTTTTCTTTTTTAAAACAGTTCTTTGACTTTATAATACCTACATGCTTTATCCTATTGTAATGATTTTTTCACAGAACCTTAATTTTATGAATTAATAAATTCGTGTTAAATTTGAGGGCAATCGAATAATTATTTCTGATGAAAATTGCAATTTTACGATTTTTTTTATTTTTTTAAATTACGATTAATTAAGAATTTAAAAATTTAAGTTAATTTTTTATTTAATTTAATTTAATTTTAAAAAATAATTCGACTTAGTAATGATTATTCCACAGAACAACAGAAAATCCGCATAACACATGGCAGCTCAATGCACCAATTACCTCATCCAACAATGCGCCTGAAAAAGCGTTTGCAAAGCTTCCTAGTGATACAGATGGGAGATGCACTCCCCTAAATCATACATAGCTGCTAAAATACATGGAACAAATTTCCACAATGCTTCATGTAGATATAACTTTATGGCGAATTTAAAACAACATACAACACCGAGGCACACACAGTAAAATGCTAGTTGACACAAATGTCAACAAAAACACATTACTAACATAAATTTGGATCAGTGGCCACAGTAAACTAAAATTCTGTTGTACAAATAGAATGATCTCAGTTCTAGTCATAGTAGGGTAAACTCAATTCAACTGGTGTCAGTCACTACTTGATACTAGAACAACAAAGCTTACAAACCTGAATCAAAATACTGTAAGGGCAGAATTTGGGGCTAATTGTGTGTCTTCGTATTCCGCTTATTAATGAGAAACAAGGAATAAACAGATACGTATATTACGTAATACTTATAGGAACAGTTCTAAAATGTTATTGAAGGTCACTCATTGTTGTAGTGTATCAGGGGAAAGAAAATATAGTAGGATTGAAAAAGGATCAAGAAAGATAAAAAATCTTAAAAACATTAGTTGTGAAAAATATACAAAATAAATTTTAATTTGGACCTGTTCAAACTATTGAGTTACACGAATTACTGGAATAAACCAATTTAAACAAGGCTCTACTCAGATACTGCAACAATATCTTAACTGAGTGGTAGACTCTAATACAATTTATTTATATTATTTTATTATCTTGTCAGAGAAATGCATTAAAATAATGTATAATTATTAATTAATTACCTGTCTCTGCTTTGTTGTTCTTCAAGTTAGTGATTGTTGTGTCGGTGGGCGAAGGTGCCGGTGGTTTGGGTGCCGGCCGCCTCTTGCGCCCAGGGCGTAGGGGTGGGGCGGGTGCCGGGGGCGATACAGAGCGTTCCATGGACTCGTCAGATCGGGCGGGCGAGATGCTACGACCGTTCAGAGAGTCGCTACTCACAGATCCACTGCCTTCCGGAATACCCTGAAAAAAACAAAAACATGTTACCACCTTACATGCCATGTTGTAAAATGTATGCCATTATTTAAATAAAAAGAGCTACATGGTCATGCCAGTGAATGATAAATGCTATATACTAAGTAACAATATGGAATTAATGTTCTGCCAGAGACTCTCTAAGCTTCTTCTTCTTCACAGATAGTACAGAGAAATTGGGCGCCTTTACAAATATTTCCTATTCAATGCTTAATGACCAACAATATCTAATTTCTTAGTTTTGGGTTCAACACCAACTTGATTTTCGTCCACTCTCCTTCACCAATATAATATGTACTAAGCTTGAAGCTCCTAAAATACTATGTCGTAAAAAATAAGGGAGCTTCATACAGGCTACTTTCAGATGTTTTCTTCTCTTCACAAGATAAACTAGGTAAGTTGTGTGCTCAAAACTGTACTAGGTCTATTTAACAGTACTCAATGCCTGCATTCGTCTTATGACAAAAGCCAGAGAAAAATTGACAAATGGAAGGAGTCGCTGAGGCTGGCGCGGAGACGAGTTTAGGTGCTCAGCTTTCTGTTTTTTTCGAGTAAACGGTTTATAACACAGTTATCATATTTCACACTAACTTAATAAAGAATAAATCTATGCTAGCCAGTACGTGTATTCCTAAATTAATTCTTTGATTTTGAGTTAAAAATTAGTGATATCACCGAAATTTACTCCATTTTGGTCAACTTCGGGAATTTATTCCAAGGGTACAGATTTTTTAAACTCAAATTTGCATACTGGATATCAACGTTTAAATCGATGTGAACGCGCAGGTTAATTTGGTTTTATCGTTAGATACATGGTTTGGTGGGAATTTCCAGAATTGGAATCCATGTTATGGATTTTTCATTTTTTCCCGTTTTGGACTTATGTCTTGCAATGGATCTTTTAGGCATATTTTTTGCCACCAATTGCGGATATCAATAAAAAAAGTACTTTATTAACATCCATGCAAAATTTGGTAACCATATTACCAACCGTTCAGCAGAAATCATCAACACCTGGGTGCGCGAATTTGAGTTGGGCCAAGCTAGTATAGCTAGTATCCTGCATAAGTGCGAACGTACTTTGTTGCGTTTGTTGAAGATGATGCTGTAGATGCCTCCAGTCTTCTTGACCTGCTGCCTCCGCTTCTCCTCCTCCCGCTGCAAAGCCATGATGTCAGCAGGGGTGAGAGGGGTTCCAGGAGGCCGAGACGCAACGAGTGTCACCTCTTGAAGACGGTAGTCCGCTAGCGTGTGCGACAGAGACAGGCACTCGCACAGGTTTGCTGAAATTTTACCGCAATGCGTCAAGACAATATTGTCTTCAATTTAAATTTTAAATAGTATATTTATTTTTCACACATTCTAAAACAACTGTAGAATATAAAGACAAAAGTGCATAAACTTGACACCTTCAAGAACTATTTCTTTAGATTGAAAATTGTACAAGAAAGCATGAGAAGGCAACAATGAGAAAGCACAAAGCAATGAATTATACAAACATACCTAATTTATTATTTAAGTAAGTAAAATGTACCAAGGCAGCTACTAATCATGCGTGTTGATTACCTAAAAATAGCTCATACTACAAATAATTTGTGGTACTAACAATTCTTTAATTTTACAAGTTGGTTTAACAGACTAACTTGTGGTAGGTGAAACAAATGAAAACCTAGATTAATTATACGAATAAAATTTAAAAGTTGTCAAAAGTACAAAGTGAAGAATTATTATAATATACACCTCTCTCAAAGTTAAAACCACAGCAAACTAAATAAAAACTATTTAAATTAAATATGCCATTAAAATTGTAAATGGTGAACTTAGATACATACTGCAGGAATCCAATTACTAACCTTAAGGTATTGCACGTCTAGTCTACTGCTGAAGAAATCCCGATTACACGTTCAAACTTAAGATGATGAAAATATCGTACTTATCATGCGTACGCCTTGTAACAATTGAATGACAGATAGGAAGATATCGAGTGGACTGGACTGATATCTAAATCCATCACACACATACCAGAGTTATCTAGGCCTACACATTTTTTTCTGACAGCCAAGCATTATCTACCAAATGATAACAGCATTGATAAGAGTATTGCCATTAAAGGTTATTTCTTGATTAAATTTTAATCCCATTACCAAACATGGAGATGGAGAATTTCATTGCTTTCTAATCTAAAAATGTGTTTTGAAAGAGTAATAGTCATACCAATAACCCTAGATTGTAGATTATAACATGTTTTCATACTACAAGTTCCAAAGAAGGGAATGTATTGCATGCTTAATATAAGAAAAAAACAGAAATTTAATATCTTTTCTTTTATTTTATATCACCAAATTTATTCTGTGTTGACTGTTGAGGAGAAAAATAAGAAATTTAATATTTTATCTTTTAAAAAAAAAAAAAAAAAATTATTCTGTGTTGAGGAGAAAGTAAATAGACATAACTTTATTGAAAATCTATACACTTAGTAGTAGTTACAAGAAATGATTATCAGCTGGGAGACTTTAAAACATCAACTCTATCAACGCCAACAATATCGACCAGCAAATCACGGCCAACCAGATATTGATATTTGAAATTAAGGACTGCTAGTTGACAATGATGACAAGGTTAGTTCGGATCAACTTTATACAATGCCATTTGTACTTTGTTGATAGTATGATTCAGAGTCATCATTAACATTTTATTCTAAAATTTCATATTGATTCACATTTTATACTTTTGCACCAAGCTAATATTTAATCAAAGTTGTAAGACGACGACGTGAGAAACTAGGGCGCTTCAACCGGTTAGGTCATATTGCGCCGCCTGTATCAAAGTTGTAAGAGTTTAGGTGTTTTTTGCCACGCGAATAATTTTTTTAGCGCCAGAAAACTTCTGCCCGAACCTGGACCTTCTGCATTAAAATCAACAATCACAAATGAGATGGTGGCGATGGTCGATCATACCTGGATGTCGCAGTTCGTACTTGTCCGGGTCCAGATTCTTCTCCGAGCACGCCAGACGTAAGATGTCCGCTAGCCGCGTGTCGGGACTAACTCGCGTAACAAACAGCTGGTTGCGAGGAAGGTGGACCTGCAATCACATACGCAAAGGTTTCAGGTAACAACTAACCACAAGAAGCTCACAAATTATGTAAACACAATAATCTGGTGATAAGGTAGGTGCTGGTAACCATGGCCTCATTTCATATTTAAATAGTTTTATTTATCTTAGATTGAAAAAACATCAAACTCAGAGAATAATTTGAAGTCAGCTGTTTTGTCTTTAAATGATAAGTGTATGCCTACCTTTCTAAACATCAAAGTGACCATTAAATCTTATCTGTGAATAACACACATTAACAGAATTGATAACATTTGTATAATAATCCTCATAGCAAGCTTATCTTGCAATGAGCTTTCAGACTATAATAAATAATTGTTGTTGTGACATCGACAAACAAACATGCGCAGTAGTCAAAGGAACTTGAAACAGGAGTTTGTAATGCAAACAAAAATTAAAACATGTCACTAAACCCTGTTCAACAAAGGAATGGGAAGATATGCATATATGAATAAATCTTGATTGGATTTAATTTTACTTACACAATTTAGCACAACATTAATTTATAGTAGAGCTAATCCATGTTGATGTATGTGTGTGTGCACAAAATGAATTACCTAATTTCAATTTGTCATTTATTTGGTTTGTGCCGTCAATCTCAATTTATTTCTGTTTCAACCAGTGTAATCAGTCGCCGCTTTATAGTTATAATACTTATTTGTTCTGAATTATATGTCTTGCTCCACCTCTAATACTTCTTCCATCAACTTTCCAATCGACTTATATTATTTTATAATCCTTCTTCTCTACAAATATGTCAGTCTTCATCAACAAACTCATTGCAGTAATCATAATAAAGTAATCATAATTAGAGATACGTGTATATAACATTTTCAAGTGTCATTTTATAGCATCTATTTTTTGGCCACTTTTGAAATCTTGGTTATGAATTATTGTTTTCATATTTTTACTTTAAAATTATGTCATCAAGGTTGAATTAATATCATTTTAATAAAAATGTGTATAAACAAATTGTAGGTAATATGTAAAATAAAATAAGACTGGAAAACCATAGTTTTAATTGAAAAACTAGTGCTTTGTAGCAAAAACCATCAGTGGTTAAAAATAGATGTTGAACATTTTCTTCTGGAGTTACGAAAGTTAGCCTTCATCTTAGGCCTACCTGTAGCCTGAATGTGGTGGTGAATGGCTGCACGTTGTTGGGCCTGGCTGGCGCCCTCTTGAGAGTAGTCGTCCTGGGCGCCACCTGGATGAGTCGCGTGTCGAGCGCTCCTAGCGGCGTGCTGGGGAGGTGGTGCAAGGGGTAGCCAGAGTCACTCAGCGCCACAGTCGTGTGGCCGGCCAGGCTTAGCTTGTGGACAGTCGTCAGCTGCACTAGAAGGTCCATCATTGGAGTGCTGGAAGACATCATTCATATACACACATGCCACACCATATCCAAACCAAAGAAACCCTTGGTCCCTTCGTTTACTGAATAAATCATTTGGGTCAAGGAAGGTGCATCTCTCAAGATTGTTTTCTTGAGAATTATGATTAAAATTTGAATAACTTTGTAAATAAATTGTATTATGAAGAAAATATTTTGCTATCTGCAAATTTGAATACCGTTACTTATTGCAGAGGACAATAAATTAGACAGCTGATGGTAATCTACAACTGGTATTCAGTTTTGGTAAGTAATTTGAAATTTTGTATTCTCTTTCATTTACTCAAAATTAATTCATTTAAATCCAAACACCTACACAGTGGATTTAATCTGACACAGTTTTGGTAGAAGGTTGACTTATAATATTGTATCGCATTATCTTAGTTTTTTTTCACTTCAAACATTGAAATTTGAATGATATGCTGCTTCTGCTTAATGCTTAGCGAGTCAAATAAATGCTTCATCAAGACTATTTATTATGTAACTATCAATTTAATTCAAGATAATTCGAGCTGTAATAGTGCAACCAATTTGATTGGCAAAAACTGCTAGTAGACCAGGAGCCAGAACATTAGGGAAAAAATTTCGTCCAACCGAGTTAATATCTCAAATCTGACATGACCACGTGGTAGTATACACCTTCTGAAACATCTTTAGGGAGGACTGAAAATTCCATAAAATCGACAATTCTGTAAAAATCTTTAAAACACATTGTTAATAATTGTCATTCGATTTCACCATCTGCATGTATTGTTTGTTTGTAGGAACTACTTTCAGACTTTCAGAATGTAATTCTATACTAACAATGACAAAATGAATTTGGATTAAAATTACAGTTAACAATCCACTGAAAATGCTCAGCCTTCAACGCTTATATGTACTAAAACGTGCAATGATCAGTATTCTGTAAAACTGTTGTTCATAAATTACTTTTATAAATCCTTATTATGAATAAAAACATAGCGCTAACTGACCAAAATAATAATTTGTGAATTTATGCTTGAATCACATTTAAGTAAAATCATTTACACCATTTTTGTTCATGTTTGCATTTTTAACAATGAAATCATACGATTATTAGAAATGAATGGTTGTAAGAAATAGTTAAAACACACAATTACCTACAAATCGATTTCAGATAGTACCGACCAAGCTTTTCAATGATCGCACATCCAAAAACAAAATGGCAGCTAAAAAAGACTGCTACCACAATTCGAAATCACATCCTCCCAAGAGGTGCATACTACCACGTCGTGTCAAGTCAGATTTAAGATGTTAACTGGGTTGAATGCAACTTTTTCCCTAAGATTCTGGCTCCTTGTCTTTACGGTATGGATTGATACGCAAAGTACTTGCTGTCTCCTCGCGTTATTCCAGCTATGAGTATGTTTAAGGGTATGCTCACCTCCTCTCAACACTCATGCTGACTGTTCGCCCGCTAGGTAGCAGCACCTTGATGTCCATGGCGCCGGCCAGCATGTCGGGGGGCGTGTCTTCCGTCACGGGGAGAGGCATCTTCGCGCACCCTCTGTAACACAAACAAACATAACGTTAGCAACATAAACATCAACATAATGTAAGCAAATACACAAAATATGCATCTCCGAATTATTAATACTAACAAGGCAGCTCCATGCACCAACAAAACAAATAAACACAACGTTGGCAACCCTGACATTCAATATGATTTAAGAGTATGTGGAATTTAAAATTACATAAATACATCTCCAAATAATTAATTCAATTAACTAAGCAGCTTCGCAAATGCTTATTACAGTCACATTGATTAATGAGCGTATTTCTCAATCACCCTAAATATCGACATTCAGGGAAAAGTGTAATAGGGGCTAGAATCGATTTTTTTTTTTATTGAAATAAAAACCGCGACACGTGGCCTAAGTTCGTACATTTTGATGACTCTGAAAATGTCATCAAGATCGGAGTAGCCATTTGTCCGGTAGAGAGCTGACAAAGATATAAAAAAGTACTATTTTCAGAAGAAATATTTCTTCGCTTGTACCAAAAAATGAAATTTTGAATTTTTTTAAAATAAAAACGTATGTTACTATCATCGTGCACAAATGTAAAACCAAGCTAGGCGTACGTGGGATCCAAACCCGGACGGGTGTTATATTTTTGATATTACAAGCACATAATGGCAGAAAGAGATCAACGTCCTTTTACACCTGGGTCACTGACGACATCTCAGTAATACCAACACGGCATTTCAATTAACAATCACACAGTTGCACCTCGACCACGTGGCCTGTAATAATAAACGCTCGCACTTACACGTCCGCGATCAGATTAGCCAACCCAACAATCTCGGTGTGAATTAATAACTGTAACAACAACTGAAACTCTCGATTTTTCGTACTGTGAGAACTCGAGTGGATTCCATTGTCCGTGTGAGAATCTCACTGGTCTCTTGTTTCGGATCACTGTAATACACTGAGCGGGCACGTTCTTGATTGCCTCTGCTCCCGACCAAACTATAAATATTATCCTTACACACAACTCGTCTCACTGATGGAGACTTCATTTTGCAAGGATTCAGCCAACATGAACGACCGCACGAGAAGATATAACTCAACAAGTTCACAACCTGATACAGTTTGCTGAAGCTAGCTTCGCGCTACTTTGTCGACTTTTGCAACCGTTCTGGAATCTGATGTCGACGTCACCGTTGCGTTTATAGCACATTGGTGCGTTATTCAGTGGGCCACTCGATGGATCACTCACACATGTAACTTTTACTCGTTTTATTTGTATGTTGTTAATATTCAATTATTTTCACCTTATATTCTAAGCAGAGTTTTGAAGACTAAGGCTCGGAAAGCTTCGGGGGGGAAGAAGGGGGGGGGGGTTGCCATTTTATTAAAATGTTGGCAGCAGATGAGTGTTGCATTGTAATAAAATTAATCAGCATTGTATGAAATAACAGTAGTTTGTTTTTAATTTAAAAAAAAAACATTCCAGTTATGTGTAAAGTGTATTTAGACCAATATATAAATTACATGACTGCAAATATAGGTAAAGCTGAAAATAGTGGAAATTGATTTAAATTTGAGCGAGAAAGAAGGATTATGCACCCATAAAATGTTTGCAACGTGGCTCACAGAATTTTTTTCCTTGACGATTATTCTTTTCCTCCATACACATCATGTGCATACATGTTTGCAATTATTTTCACCCATATTACTAAAAATTTGCAAGATAAGCTGACGAACACGGGGGCGAAGCGGGGGGGTTTGAAATTGATAAATTGCAGCTGATGAGTGTTGCATGCATTGTTAAATTTATCACATGTGAAAACAGTAGTTGTGTTTTAAATTTAAAAACACCAGTAGTGAAATGTATTTAGACAAATTAAAATGACTAAATATAGGTAAAGCTGAAAATAGTGGAAATTGATTTAAATTTGAGCGAGAAAGAAGGATTATGCACCCATAAAATGTTTGCAACGTGGCTCACAGAATTTTTTTCCTTGACGATTTTCCTCTCAGTCTCATACACAATATTTGTGCCACACATTGCATTAGTTTGTCATACATTATTCAACGTAAGAAAATTAACACTAGTAAGTACGATAAGCAACTGCTCTACGTGTTCTGGAATCTAAATCTCCGCTTGTTTTCATTTTTAGTGTGATGTTTACCTGGTTTACAACAATGAAACATGTCATTGTCAGCTGACCTTGAAGAAGAATGCCAACATACGAGAATAACAAGACAAGTAGAAGGAAAAAATGATTATTTTTGTTACAAATTTAAAATGCATTGTATTTTGGACTTGTTGCGTAGGTTTCAGGAATTTGATGGGATAGCATTTTCTCTTTCTGGTATTTCCGTGTACAAATTTATTTTATTTATTACCAACGTCTATTTTGTAGAGTAAAACGCAAAGAGATGCAATACATAATATAATGGAGTAGAACAGTTTGATAAATAATGTAGAATCATCCCAAAAGAATCAAAATGATTTTCCCATCCAATATATTACATATTACAATGTTTACATATAACAATAGAATTATCATTATTAATACAAGTTTTTTTTTAAACATAAGCCCGCTTCGAGGACATAGTTATTGAATGATAGCAATTGTTGGGCGTTAACAAAGTTTTCGAAATTATTAACTTTTTTTCAATTGTTCCTGCGAATTAAACAATCATTTCTTTGTTGGTTCTTCAATTAAATCTTCAATTTTCGAGGAAAATAACAAAACTAGAATTAATTTACAATGCTGACGTCAATGGTGATGTGAACTGCACTTATACTTAACGCCGCAGTGTCACGACAGACTGATAGTAATGCACTACAATCAGCCCGATTGTTCCATCTAGCAGCAGTAGGAGGAGAAGAATAGCGTTGTTATTACCGGGAGTTGAAGGCTACAGCTGCGGCAGATGCTCCTAGTCGTACCACGCAACGCAAGGTGAAGGCCAGGGACAGAGGACGCTTTATACCCAAGCCATATTCATAATTGCATGATAATTAAGATGACACGGGACATGCTTTAGACTCAATTCTATTCTGCACGGCAGAGTGAATACACTAGAGCGCATATTTAAGAAACGTTGGAAGTTGTTCTCTGGAAGCTAAAACGAAGAGTTTACGCGAAAACGTATTTCAATCTAATTTTGATACTTTTGAACTTGGAAGTCAAAAATCGTGTGTTCAAATAATTTCTGGATAGATGATAGTTGTTGTCATCTCGTGGTTATATAACCACGTATTTTCTTACATTTTCGTGAAGATTTTTTGGCAGTATGGGCAGTATGCCTACTATGCATGCTACCAACTACAACTAGAAACCTCAATAAATGAAAAAAACTATATAATGAATCATAATATATCACAAACATATAATGAAATAATCAATACTACACTATACGGGAGTGATTCCCGACTAGCCAACTGCCAAACGAGAAAAAAATACATCTTACTTGGAAAATTATTGAAGGTTGAGTGTTTTATAGCAGCGAATTACATTGTTTATAAGATTAACAATTCTCTATTCTAACGATATAAATTGCTGTAATAAGGAAAGTACTTTCAACAACAATGTCTATATAGTTCCGTAATGGCAACGATTCTATTTATCAATGATTACTCGCCAAGCGAACCATTACAATGAACAAGTCAACGTCTAGTCACGCAGTACGCTCTACAGGTCGTCAATAAAACATTGTCGAGCGTCATTACCTCCATTAAACATATAGGTAGTAATGTCAATGCCGCTTACCATTGACGATGTTGTTCGTAAGCTAGTTTCACAACGACGATCAAATCTCATTTTAATTTCAAGTAGCAATCATTGAAGATGGCGAATTGAGAAGGTAGATAGTTATTCTTCATTACAACGGAATCATGTTGTCAGTCAGTATAGGCAACTTTCACTCGATGTGTAAGTGTTTGCTGTGTCGCCAGCGCCAACGTATAAATAAAAACGGAAAAAGATTGATGTTTTGAAAATAAAATGTTGAAAACAATTCTCTTGAAAAGTAATTCTAAGTACCGAGCAGGTACATTTTAAAAATCAATGATCATTATTGAACATTACGTGCAATCCGACGTTATAGGATACCCGATACTGTGGTATAAATCTTTTTATACATTAAACAATACAAGGAGAAAATTTCCCTTTGTTTAAAAATCTAATTCCACAAAACAACGATATACCATCTAGTATTTGGTATATTTGCAAATCTCTGATTAAATACATCGTGGCATTGAATTGATAAACGTAAATTAATGAAAAAGTGTGTAGCCTACCATTATTAGAATTAGAATTTTGGTAAGTGTCATGCCCCAAAAAACCTAAGAGGGACCTGTTAGTCTAGCATCGTCAATAATATACCTCAACATAACTTTCAATTGGATTTATATTCCTTGCATTGTTTACATTCAAACGTGTTGAATTCACTTTCAATATCTTACGCATACCTTCTAGTAGTTATTTGTATGGCAAACACATAAAACTGCAATGTTTTTGCCAAGTAATGTATGGAAAATCAAATATTCAACACGTCAAACATTGCAACACCTCAGTAAAACATAATAAAATGTCTTCTTATTCACGTATGTACACAACACAACCATCAAGTCAACTCAATTTGTATTTGAACAGTGATCTAAGCAAACCATGATGAAGCCAAGAATATCACGCAACATCACGTTCTTTCTTGGCTACGTCACCAAATGACTAAAAAGTTTGTTTTCTCCGTCTAAAAAATAGAACGAAATTTGCGTGGATGCGAGTGCAAATTCTGTACCCAAGTCTCGTCATAAGTTTATTTTCTGTGCAGCTATACACACGAACAGAATTTACATAATTATATATTATCATGGATCGGTTATGCAGTATTCTGTTCGCTTGTGTCAAATTCAGATACAACGTGTGATTATGCAACGATATGACTTGCACTGATGGGTCTTCGTCAGTCTGCACTCGACTAAAGAAAATCCAGAGAAATAGGCAGAACGTGGAAGTTTTCGCGTGTGCCATCTACTTGATCCGTTTACTGATTTGAAAACTTCTAGGGTTGCTGTCGGCCATTTTAGAAGCCCTTCATAATAACACAAGAATTATCCCGTATTCTCCCTTGCCTTATCTGTCACCTTACATTACTAATAATACAGAAAGAAAAATAAATTCTTCTGTATGGTAAACATGGCATTTAATGATTTTACCGGTGTACCGTCCTCAGGTGACTAAACTACTGACTATGAGGGTGTTAAAGTAGTTGTAAAGGGATTCGCATAACGGCTGAAGGAAACTTTGAAAAGTAAGGATTGTCAGTGGCGGGTGTCGAGCCCTTGACCTCCCCCATCATTTTCACGCGTTTGGCATGAGCTACAATGTCAAGGTTTTCTTTGGGCGTTTATGCAAATGCTGGGATGAAGTCCTCTAACAATCCTTGGAAATTCTCTTCAAAAATTACCCCAAAACCTTATTACTTAAGTTAGTTACCTGAAGAGGGTCACACAAGATAAAACTGATGTGAACACTTCAGCGGGCATCCTTACGAAACAGTTTTTTTTTTAAACCAATGACAGTACAAGACAGATATTACGCAAACAAACAAACAAACAAACATACAATTAACTAGTAATTAACACAGGCAGAGTGTAAAGACAGTGTTGTATTAAAAATAAAATATACTGCAAAAGTGTTACAAATTATAATACTGCTTGGGATGCAGATCCAAAGCGTGCTTCCATCATAGTTAACCGAATACGACACACTCATGGTTCCAAATACTTGATAAGTACATACGAACGTTTCCAATTGTGAACTTGAAGTAGCATCTACACAAATCTAATATAATCTTAATGTCTTCTGCAAATAATGGCATACTCAATTAAGAAATTACAAGAATATGCACTTATAAATCTTGATAATCCTATCGCTCTCGTGTTATAAACTACTATACTGTCAACACTCTTGAATCGACTTTTGTGAATTAACTTTAAATCTGTTAAAAATGGACTACGGAAGACACAAAATATTCTAAAAACATGTTAGGCCTATATTAGAGGAAAGGGGATATCTTTGTATATAGATAAAGAATACGAATCTCAAATGAGTGCATATTGCCAAATGTTATGTTAAGTATAACTAATTTTACCTACGCTAGTCTTCAGAGGAATTTGTGTTATGTTTTCGTAGTTGCTGGCGAAAGAGCTCAATTTATCATGAGACTTTTAAAAATGAGAACATTTCTTAGAACATCATTTGTTAATATTACTGATTAGCATTTTTGTATAAAAGAGTGCCGTTCATATAATACTAGGAAAACGCTTAAGTCCCGCCGCGTTGTTGGATGAGCGTAATTGGTGCATTGAGTTGTTAAGTGTTATGCGGATTTTCTGTTGTACTGTGAAAAAATCATTACTTAGTTGATTTTTTTAAATTAATTTAAATTAAATAAAAAATAAACTTTAATTTTAATTTTTTTAATTATTCGTAATTTAAAAAAAGAAAAAATCGTAAAATTTCGATTTTCATAACAAATAATTTTTCGATTGCGCTCAGATTTCACACGAATATATAAATTCATGAAATTAAGGTTCTGTGAAAAAATCATTACGATCGGATAAAGCATGTAGGTGCTATAAGCCAAAGAAATTTGAAAATCAAAAAAATTAAAAAAATTGCGATTTTTTAAAGAAATTTATCTTTCGATAACGCTCAAAATTCACACGAATATATCAATTCATAAATAAAGGTTACTTTTTTACTTTTAATTATTACAATCGGACAAAGCATGCAGGTGTTATAAATCGAAGAATTTCGAAAAAAATCGTAAAATTGCGATTTTCATGAGAAATAATTTGTCGATCAATTTTTCCCCCCGTGCAGTTCTTCGTTCAGAGATTTCATAGACCTCCATAATATTTCATCGCAATTGGAGTATTGGTTTAGCCAGAATCGTGTTAACAAACACACAAAAATACAAAAAAAAAGAAAAAAAGAAAAAAAAGAAAAAAAAAGAAAAAAAACATTCCGGATTTTTTTCTCCAGTGTAGTGAAATGGAATCTTCGCTTCGCTCGCTACGCTCATCCAATTATACTAATTTTTTACGAAAACACTCCACTAGATGAATTGCATTTCATACCAACTAAATTAACATGTTCTAGTAAAACATCACATATGTCGACTATCTCGAACAAATATATTGATTAGGGACTAGGGCATAACCATAAACCAGGTAGATAGTCATTACACTGCTGGAGTTGGCACTGGTACAGGTAGAAACATGGCCAGTGAAATGCGGATCCGGGGTCGGGCTCAGCTCATCTTCAGTCACTCCTCACGCATCGCAGCAATAACATAATAGCTTGGCTAAAATCACCAGGACTAGAAAGGAGCCTCTGGCTAAGCACAAATCTGAATTTTTACTAGCTCGATGGGCCTACGAAGAATGAAATATTACTTCCGGAGTGATAACAGGGCTACCTTCGTTTATTTAATTATTAAAGTAAATTCTATACATAATAGAATAAACAATATTATATTAAAAACCCCCCCCCGGGAAAAAAAAAAGTTTGTTTTACGGGGCAAAAACCCCTTTCCCGTGATTGGGAAAAAAAAATTTCCCCCCTTTATACGTAAAAGATTCTTAAATTTTAAAAAAAAATTGGAGGGGAAAACAAATTTTTAAGGGACAAAAAAATTGGGTATTATGGGTTTTTTAAATTTAAATTTTTTTGGGGAAAAAAACAAAATTAATTTTTCAAAAAAAAGAAAAATTTGAAAATGTTAAAAATAATGGTGTTATCGATAATCGATCGCCCAATGAATTTATGCTTGAAAGCTATTTCATATTATATAATCCGTCCCCATTTCTGACTAATATTCAGGTTTGAGTTTAGCTCCATTGACTATAGGGCTATTTTGGTGTCATTTATTTTTGGATGAGCGTACGAGCGTGGAATATTCCTTTCATACACTGGAGAAAAAAAAACCGGGATTGTTTTTTTTTTTTTTTTTTTTTTTTCTTTTTTCTTTTGTTTTTTTTGTCTGTTTGTCCACACGATTGGGCTAAACCGTACCCCGATTGCGATGAAATTTTAGGGAGCCTTCGAAATCTCTGAACTTAGAACTGCCCCTTTTTTTTGAGCGAATGGGAAAAATTTTTTCTCATGAAAATCGAATTTTAAGATTTTTTTCAATTTTTAAAAAATTCTTCGGCTTACACCCTTTACTGCTTTTTCCATTTTAATGATTTTTTGCAAAACCTTTTTTTTTATGATTAAATTTTTTTGTGAATTTGAGCGCAATTAAAAAAATATTTATCAAAAAAAAACAAAATTTTTACGGGTTTTTTTTTTTTTTTAAAAAAATTTTTTGACTTATAACACTACATGCTTTTCCGATTGTAATTTTTTTCGCAGAACCTTTATTTTTGAATTAATATTTTTGTGAAAAATTTTGGCGCAATCGAGAAATTTTTTCTTAAAAAATCGCATTTTACGATTTTTTTAACAATTACGATTAATTTAAAAAAAAAAAAATAAGTTATTTTATTTTAAATTTTATTTAATTTAAAAAAAATTCAACTTGTAATGATTTTCCCACGAACAAAAGAAAATTCGCATAAAAAATGGCATCAATGACCCAATTACGTCATCCAAAAACGCGGCGGGGTTTAAAACGTTTTTAGTTTATATTAAAGAAAAATTTAAATGTCTTCATACTTCGATTGAGTTCGTCTACATATTCAGTTCTGACTTCACCTGAAGAAATTTTCTAATTAGGGTTTAATTTTTAATTTGGTGACGTAGCGAGCGAAGCGAAAATTTCCCTTCTACTAATGAGAAAAAAAAAACCGGGAAGTTTTTTTTTTTTTTTTTTTTTTTTTTTTTTTTTCACGATTCCGGCTAAACCCATACTCCCGTTTGATGAAAATTTTTGGGGGCCTTCGAAATTCAACTTAGAACTGCCCCCTTTTTGAGCGCAATGGAAAAATTATTTCTCAGAAAATCGCAATTTTTGATTTTTTTTTTTATTTTTTTTTTAAAATTTTTTTGACTTTTAACCCCTTTTAAGCTTTATCCGATTTTAATGATTTTTGCCAGAAACCCTTTTTTTTTATGAATTTGATATTTTTGTAAATTTTAGCGTAATTGAAAAAAATTTTTTCATAAAAATCGAAATTTTTGGTTTTTTCGTTTTTAAAAAAATCATTGACTTATAAAACCTACATGCTTTATCCGATTGTAATGATTTTTTCGCAGAACCTTAATTTTATGAATTTATAAATTATGTTAAATTTGAGCGCAATCGAGAAATTATTTCTTATAAAAATCGCAATTTTACGATTTTTTTTTACATTACGATTAATAAATTAAAAAATTAAAGTTAATTTTTAATTTTATTTAATTTAATTTAGTTAAATTTAAAAAAAATTCAACTAAGTAATGATTTTTCCACAGAACAACAGAAAATTCGCATAACACATGGCAGCTCAATGCACCATTTTTTTTACTAGGAAAAACGCTTAAGTCCCGCCGCGTTGTTGGATGAGCGTAATTGGTGCATTGACCTGCCATGTGTTATGCAGATTTTCTGTTGTTTTGTGAAAAAATTATTACTAAGTCGATTTTTTTAAATTAAATTAAATTAAATAAAAAATTAACTTTATTCTTTATTTTTCTTAATCGTAATTTTAAAAAAAGAAAAAATCGTAAAATTGCTATTTTCATAACAAATAATTTTTCGATTGTTCTCAAATTTCACACGAATATCTTAATTCATAAAATTAAGGTTCTGTAAAAAAATCATTAAAATCGGATTAAGCATGTAGATGTTATAAGTCGAAGAAATTTTTTAAAAATCGAAAAAAATCGTAAAATTGCGATTTCATTAGAAATAATTTTTCGATTGCGCTCAAAAACGTGCAGTTCTAAGTTCAGAGATTTCGAAGGCCCCATAAAATTTCATCGCAATTTGAGTATTGGTTTAGCCGGAATCGTGTGAACAAACAGACAAAAATACATGAAAAAAAAACAAAAAAACATTCCGGATTCCAGTGTAGTGAAATGGAATCTTCGCTTTGCTCGCTACGCTCATCCAAAAATTTCTTCGACTTATAACAACTAAATGCTTTATCCGATTGTTATGATTTTTTCACAGACCCTTAATTTTATGAATTAAGATATGCTTATGAAATTTGAGCGCAATTGAAAAAACATTTATCATAAAAATCGAAATTTTACAGGTTTTTTCTTTTTTTAAACAATTCTTTGACTTATTACACCTACATGCTTTATCCGATTGTAATGATTTTTCGCAGAACCTTAATTTTATGAATTTATATATTAGTGTTAAATTTGAGCGCAATCGAGAAATTATATCTTATAAAAATCGCAATTTTACGATTTTTTTTTTTAACAATTACGATTAATAAATTAAAAAAATTAAAGTTAATTTTTAATTTAATTTAATTTAATTTAATTAAATTAAAAAAAATTCAACTTAGTAATTAAAGATTTTTCCACAGAACAACAGAAAATTCGCATAACCCCTGGCAGCTCAATGCACCATTATTACGCTCATCCAACAACGCGGCGGACTTAAGCGTTTTCCTAGTATATATATAAAAAAAGGTTCAAGATAGGTGCCTTTGATTTAGGATAAGCTTCTAACTTCTCTATTTTCAAATTCGACCACACGGGTGTTTCGTTGCACAACGCTAAGAAATGATTTCACTGCCATGGAGCACGAATTGGGTCGCTGCGAAGCTAATGGAAAGATCTCGCTTCATTGCGCGAATATACCTCGTAATGCGCAAATAAAGTAATCTGTGTACGTGTGTATTATGCGGGCAACAGTCAGAAGATGAGTTATTATACCGACACCCTTGAACTTTCCTCAGCGATAATGATGATGAGTCTGGGATATCTAACAAGGACTTGCTTCTTACATAACACCTACTATATACACTACACCTGTGCAGCCTACCACACGCCAAGGCTGAGCGGCGCCGTAGAGAAATATGGCTGAAACTAAAACAAATTGACGTAGGAAGGCTGGGTAACCTACGCACACTTGCTCTATGAATAATAAAACAAATAACCTGACTGACTACCAACTCGTAAACCTATTGCCAACCGTGGTGAAATACTACATGGTTTTGCTTTGCTCCACTCGACAACCATGACGCGAGAACTCCCTTCTCACATCCTTCGTCTGTGGCTAGATCTGTCCAGCATGGGTCTATCGTCCCCTAGTCTAGAGTTGCATATTGAGTTATGAGCCAACGGTTGAAACGCCCTTAAACCAAATACTGCAGCGCCCCAACCGTATAAGTCAATGTGGGCTAAGTTTATTTATTTATTGTTTATAGCATTATTATCATAGTCAAACCAAACTCAAGGTTTCCTGACAGTAAATCTATTATGTGCTAGGAGGGCTGCAACAAAAGTGCACAGCTCCAAACACACTACCAGTACCGACAAAGTCTCGCAAGCACTTCTTTGCACGCTATCTTCCATTGAAATTGAAACTGCCGTGCAAAGAACAATTACGCGGTATGGACGTTTCTGGAAAACAGCACCATGTGACGGTACAATAGGGTAAAACAATGGTTTGTGTTCTCGATATCAACCAAATGTGGTGCAATGCAGTGCAGCTGGAGTTAAGAGTTAAAAATCAAAGGTATAGGCTTATACCTCACTCTTGTTTAAACACAGAATAACATGCCTTTCTTGTGCATCTACCTCAGAAACTACTTACCCCTTACGGTAAGGGGGATATTATAACCTTGCCATAACAAAAATAATAATATGTTAAATTGAATAAATATTTAATAATACAAATATTTTTATTGGATGATTATTACAACTTGGTATAAAACTTGTCAGTGTCTTCTAAGATAAGACCGTTGAGAGACTTCTTTCAAGATTTCACCGTGGCACTTCGTAACTCATTGACGATAGCTGTACCGGTATAAATGTGTATCCAACAGCAACAGTCTCGGATTAGCATGCAGGTGTACGTAACGTAAGAAGCGACAATGTGTTTTGTCTTGGTATTTGTCATCGTGTGCAGACGCACTTTTAATTTTTATGTTATGTGGGGAAAGAAGAACTTTTACAGCAGGTGTATATCATAAGATATTTTTCACCTGCCATATGTGTCACGACAGGCAAGTTTCATAGTAGTTGCCGAAGTATCTAAACGAGCGCCCCTTTCATAAGCACCTAAAGATTGCACAAAATGATTTGCATAGCAAAAAAGGGGGACTTCTTTTTCTAAGTAAAATTTACTAATAATTTTAAAATGTTAATCGACTGCATCGGCCAAACCGTATCACAGCTAATCCTAGTAAAAAGTAAAAATATTTAAGGCTACTGCAACACTCATAGCAAAATAATGAAACGAATTAAGTAAAATGGAGGACAAGGTATGTATATAATAGGATGTCTAGGACATAATGAAAATAAAACATCACAAATTTATAGAAATTAATAAATCGTGCCCATAAAAACTACCTAACCGTTCAAAAATAATGTAATGAATTATTTGGACCATACATTGTTATATAGTTTTCTTTATTTACAAGTGCAGTGTATAGTCCAAATAATTCATTACATTATTAACCTCACCTGCTCTAAAAGTTTCATTATATTAACCGTCCAAAATTGAGACTTCCCACTTAATTCATTCAGTAGACTGAGTAGAGTGTTGCTACTACCCGTAGTTTTATATAGTACCACACGTATTTATTTGTGGTTTTACTATACCCTCGTGGTTAAACAAGCAGTCATGTCAAACAAAAGGAGCACAGAATCACACTCTGCGTGGGATTGGGAACAAAGCAAATCCCTTCTAAACCACAAGAAGATGGATGCAGTGCTCATGCACTTAGCTGCAGGCTGCAAATTCAGTTGAAGGTAGAATTCTACTGAGGGTATGTAATTTTGTAACCGCACAATTGAATTGGACAGTTTGAGTACGACAAAATCCAATTGCACGCAATTACATGCAAGTAGGCTAGATGCAATTGCAAGTGATGATGACGCCATGCCTATTCCTGCTTGAAAGTAGAACTGCAACGCATAGCTGCAGCCACGTTATTAGGTTACATATTATAAGGTTTCTTCTGTTTTTTTCCACTTCGTGTTTTAGCAATTTGTTTACAACTTTATAATTTTATTTATTTTCCTTCGTGCAAAGCAAATTATGCAAAATAACATATAAATGGGTTTGAGCTTAGTCATTGTATGGAATTCAGTGTACTTAATATTTATAAATTATAGGGCTTTTGGCTTTTTTGAAGTCAATGCACATACAATTATTGTTGTGTACTGGCTGGGCAATGCAATTGTAATAGTGTTTCATGTAAATTGGTTCCTTTAATATCCGACTATGTTTTTCAATGTATAAAATTTTCATTGATAGTATTCTTTAGTGTAAAATGATGCCTTATGTGAAAAATTGGTATGTTTAAAAAATGAGTATGTCAATCAAGATGATGATTTGATTGATTGATTTAACGAGCCATTGCTTACGGGTTTGAATAGATTGTAATTCAAAGTTGTGTTGTTAAACGTAAAGTAAACATTTAATTATGACTATGATGTATGAGTAGGGCCTATTATGTTTTCTAAGCTTCTATTTCATTAAGATGTTTTAGCATTCTGGTCATACATTTTCTTCAATCCTGTCACACAATATTTTCACTGTGACAAACTTTAAATTAACACACCAGTGTCTACACTAAACGAATGATAACATTGCTATGAAGTATGGACAGATTTATATTCCAAATTTATGAAAATACTAATTTTTCATGATGAATGATTAAAATAATATTTAAACGGATAAGCAAAATGTGTGTATTGCGATAGCCCGTTCGTATTTTTAGGAACCACTTGTATAGTTTGTAAATGTGTATAATTTTGTTAACTGTCAAATTTAATTTTAAAGTAGAAATAATACAATTTGGAGTGTAATTCTGTGACTTGGGATACCAGCATTTGGCTGCACAGACCCAAGTAAGGTGTATTATTATTACCATATTTATAAAGATAAAGAAAATACTGTTCGACACTGCACGTTGTGCCAATTAACATTGAAGTGGGTGTTTATATAAAATGATTGGTTGAAACATCACGTGTTCAAATTTTAAGGTAAACTATACGATAATACGAATCTCTCTCATTTTCAAAGTATTTTACAAAAATTAATATAAAACGTCTTTCTCTTTCGGTCTGTATAACCCATAAGTATAACCACAACACACGATCACGTTGTGAACAACGAGTGTGGGTTAATCGTCGCTATTAACCTCCATCAGCAGCTGAGCCTCTCACCTCTCACCACGCAGTCACCACGGATATAATATAAACCGCCGAGTCTGTCTGTACCTCGGTCACGGACACTCAGATTAATGCGTGTGTTTTGAATGCCCAGTTAGCCAGAGCGAAAGAGTGTGTTGTGTTGTGTACATAGACATCCTATATAATTGGCTAGACCAGCAGTCGGTGGTCCACTTCCGGTACAATTAGAAGCCATCTTAAAATGACAGTTTACATGTTAATCAAATGGGAGCGATTTGTGGCCAAATAGTTCTCAAGATTGCCGCCAGTTGACAGGTAAGCATACTAGCCTTTAACACCAAATGATTACTAAATTCCCTTATGCAATCACTTCGTATTGTTTCTTTTGTTTAATACCATGCTGCACAAGCTAAACCATATCAAACAATCCAGTAAAATACTTTATTGCATTAAAAAAGCATAAATTAAAACACCAAATCGCCATCTTGAAATGGGCCGGTTGAGTCTTCAATTTGCTACGCTCGCGCTTGTGCGGAGGTATAGGAGACTGCTAATCTAGCCTACTATAGGGGTTTAATATCAATGGTTGTGTAGTATGGTATGGGTGAATGGCCGCCGGTAGCCTTGTGACGTCAGGGCTCTCTCGTTCAAAGGCCAACTCTGGTGGTTTGACCCAATAATGGAACACTTTGCATAGAACCTCCCAATGCGCCATTCGATACCCCCCCCTGACTAAAAGGTTTTCTCCTAGGTTTTCCTCAGTCATAATCATAGGAATCGTGTCCAGCTTGTTTGGTCGGTATTTCCTATTTAAAATACTTGTCTCTAGATGGTAATTGTTCAATCGTCGATGGCGTTGGCGCCAGCAAGGTGGCTTGGTCTGCTTTAAATTTAATGTTTGTAAATTACAACGTAACATACGTCATATATTAGTACTAATTATTCACCGCAGAGTGAGGAGGAATCTGGTTTTGCAAGACAGCATGTATGAATAAAGTTGCAAATCTATTAGCGAGAAGTGTTTTGAAACATGACTTTTCCTCAGAAATGGTGAGGAATTTGTTGATAGCTGCAATTACAAGAAATAGTGAAAATGGAAATGTTTAAATATCTTACAGAGTTTATGATTGCCTTTCGTTTTCTACACGATTATCAAGGACATTACAATTAATGTAAGAAGATCATATGATTGTGACATATTGGTATTTACGTGTATGATTTGGCAAACGATTCAAATTCAATTCGAAATGGTGGCAGGGTGATATACATACAGATGAAAGCTAAGCTGCACCACATGTCCAAACCGGGATACGAACCCGGTCAACTGAAAACGACGTTAGCCCTAATTGAATAACGCTATCACTAACCAAGTTTTGTCTATCGGAAGTTAAGATATATAATACTATATAGTATCTAGTTTCCGCAATGTTACAGTGTTACTACATTTTAAAAAAAACTACGATTTGCCACATCTGGTTTTATAAGGAAGTGCGTTTCATGCGTTTAGACCAGCTTACTCAATCAAGCTACAGATCTCAACGGCGGGCGGTTTAGTTACGCAAGAACAGTTGGCAAATCTCCCAGTTCGTATACTCTGTAACAACTAAACGTTTTAGTGTAACGCAACACATCGCCTTCTGAGAAATTAAAAGAGTGAAATGGCTTTTGTAATTAATACTTATTTGGTTGTAATCAATAGATTAATCTGTGGAAACTGATAAACGAACAGCAGAGCCACGCAACATTGGAGTTAGGTGGAGATGAGAAATGGTTACACGGCCATGGCTATAGATTTGCATTTCCAGTATCCTGGCCGATAGCTCAAAGTTTATGGTCGGTTGACACCAGGTCTCACCTAAATTTAACTGTTGATTAGTTACTGAAGTTTACCTATTAAACTTGAAATCATTCTACTTTTTTCGATGCTGAAAAGATATCTGGAGTTTTCTAAACTAGTTGGAACTACTGTTTCTTATGCTCATTAGTGATCAAAATATAACTTTCTAAATCGGTTCCATGCTGCATTAATTACGGTTTTTTGGGGAGGGATTCATTCAGCAATTTTGTAGCCTTGTGGGGTTGAAATTTTCATCTTCAGATATGTTATTAAATTGTAAACATTATACGACCAGGATCTTTTTAAATCGACCTTGACAATCATATTATTGGAAATGCCTGTAGTGGGAATCGAATCAGAGTCTAGTGCGTACAACATAAAACACTAGTTAGATGGTTTATTGAGGAACAACCTCATGTTGTCTATAAGAAACTCGAGAGAATAATGTCGTGTACTCCTGCGAGTTAATGCAGTCATGCATAGAAACTACAAGAAGAACCGCAAAGTTTTTATTGCAACCGCTGGAAAATCCGTGTGAAACAAATACTTTTTCCAAACATAGTGACCGTATTGTTCGTTAAGTGCGTCTCTTACCAACCTTTACAGAGCATAGTTTTGCAACTAGAGGGAAGTTTATTTATTCAATATTGTCTGAGGATAGTTACTCTAAAAAACATATAATAGTTGTACATGAGTGCCGCCTCTTCAGAAAAAAATGTCTATCCAAAACATTTTTTGGGGAATTATATTTATTTTGGCAACATATAAGCTTATCTGTAGTACTTTTAAAAAAAAATCAAAAAGTAAAAAAAATCAGTACACTTTGTTTCTTTGAGTTTGAGTTCTCTGGCCGTATGAATAACAATTTACCAAGTTCAAGTCCCATTCCCTCTTAACTGTTTCTACATAATGAGTTTTGCAATAATTTCAATCGTGTTTATGTATAAGTCATGCGTGATGCCGTGTGCAGCGACCACAAACACGACGCACAGATGTTTACAGTGTTGACGTCGTGTCGACTCTCTCGATTAGCGCACTCACAAGACATTTCGAATCATGAATGAACATCCTCAGGACAACCTGTAGCTTTCTAAACGTTTGTCGAACTGCAAGCGGCAACAAGATCAGAAGGAACAAAAAGCTGATAAGACATTTCTAGCTTCAATGACCTCACGATGCAATTTGTCGATTTCATGGCCAGCACCAGCGGTATGGTAGTGAATAGCGGTGTTAGCAATACTTGGTAATCAGAGGTTTTTGTATTTTGTAATACACTATTTCATCAGTATTCAATTATTATAGTGAAGAATATAATACGGGATGAACGTATGTCCATATATCCACTGCAAGTACTTGAAGTATACTTCTCAAACTACACATTGCATTTGAAACATTAATTTTATTTTACGAAAAGTACAAACAAAAGTCCTAAATTTAATTGTATTTACTTATTTTATGGAATTATTGTCAAGACAAAACAACAGATCAGCATGGCTCGCAGTAGTATTTAAGGTAATAAAAAAAAACTGTAAATAATGAAATATAAATAATGACACACTTGTTAGTGGACTCGCTAGATTTTGGTTATCAATTTCTGTTCACAGAACTAGCTGTCTCAACTAAAGCGAGAGTGGTGTTCGAGTCAATGCCTCATCTTGTAAGAGTTCAAACTCCTGCCACAGCACTGACCGTGAAACTACAACACCAGCTCTACAAAAGACTATCCACCCATTGTCTCTATCTAGCTCATAATAAACGAAATCATAAACAATGCCTGAAAATGCAACCGGAAACGCGAATATTTCATCTTCGACCCCACACCGAGAGAGGAGTAGTTACATCAGAGATGAACAAGTGAACAACAGAAGTGATGTTCCGCACCCGGCGAGTTATTTTACAATCATCTCGCTGTGTTGAGCGAGGCTTGGAGAGATCGACGCACGATCAGTTCCGTGAACACAGACAGAGACAGGATGCTTCGATACGAGCCACGCCAAAACGTAATTGCTTCCATTAATTTATCGATCGGCTAATGCAGGAAATGATAGACGGATTGACCGTCACGAAACACCAAATCGACGATTAAAAGTTGATGGCGGTGTATCTCATTAAAATGTTCAAATACACGAGGGGGCAATATTTATTTATTTATAAATTATTGAACACAGCATTGATGTCACTTCACATCAATCGTTGTGTGTGTTGTGTAGACATACGATAAACGTATATAATATTCAAACTTTATTAAAATATTTATTATAAATACTACCAATAATAACTGCAAACGATCTAGTTCATGTAATATGAGTAATAATTTATGAGATGACGAATTTATAACGCAAAATAATTAAACATGTTTAAAATAGCAAGACATACAATATAACAACAATTACTGATTTGTGAAATGTCGAATTGTTGGTAAAAAAATATTGAAAACTTTTAGCGAAAAATCGATTAAAGGGGGAAATGGAACGAACACAATACCGAATATTGGTACACCCGGAGACAATGTAAATCGAGGTTTTGACGAAAACGTTTTTATAACCCACGTGAACGTAGATTGGTATTGCATACGTTGTAAACGAATGTAACCTATTGATTAATATAGATTGGATTGAAATTGAAAAATACTACGACGGGTGTACACATCGGTCATAAGTAAATCAAGGGGTCTAGTGACCCAGCCCTTGATTTACTTCTGGTCGAGGGTGTACAACAAATGTTAGGGAAAATACATTTTCGTTCCAACACTTGATCTACTCTGATGTACCATATAAGTGAAGATCTACAAGCTAATGTTTAACTTTGACGTGGTTAAAGAAACGCAGGACAGGCAGCAAAACAAATTTTAAAATATTTATTGTTTCATTATTAAATCGTCCTAAGCATTCATGAGAAAATTGAATATGCTTCCTGCATTTAAATGTGTTTTGGAGACGATTGAGTACAACAATCAGATGTCGAACAAGTGAGTTAGTAGATTAGTAAGTACAATTCGTAGGCTTTAGTTGGCCCAGGTAGCATATCAGATAGCAATAACACACGCAGCCGCAAGTTTACCCGAAATAATTATTTTAAATTAAACATTTACTAGGTCACCAACAGTACTCTTATGAAATAAATCCTTTAAAAACGTGACACTGAGACATTTCCCCGCCTATTAATTTAGGCGGTAACCGTTTCAATTGGACAAGCCCAAACGAGGAGCCGACTTTTATTACTACAAATCAAAAACAATTCGCTCCAAAACAAAATGTATATTCCACCAATAAATTTGAATAATTCTGAACGCGGTAGACTAAGGTAGGCTACGATTAAATCAATTTTTGTCGTCGATGAAACAAGGTAACACTTAAATGTCGTCGAAACACATGCTCTGAGCGGCCATGTATCTAACATTATTATTATTAAAAAGATGTTCATATTCATAAGAACCCGTTATGTAAGACGCCCCGAAACATTGAACCGGGATATGTATACAATGTGGAGATTTACCACGGTGATAGCACCGAGGTGCATTTCATTAATCGGTTGGGCGGCTTCCATACCATACCATGTCATCGCGGCGGCCGGGAAAGTAAAAGTATGGCTCGTTCTAAACGGCGTGTACGTATAACAGGGTTTAATTACTGTTAAACATGAGTAAGTTCACACTGTTGAGAATAGCGGAGATTCCAGTCGATGAGTGCGACACTGGTTCAGTTACTTAATACAAGCGCGATATTATCACAACATCGCATCGCACACGCAAGAAGAGAGTACTATTCACTTCCAGTACGCAAAAACTCTTGAAGAGAAGAAAATATGATAGATACCTAACTAAGGTTCTAGTGTAATTTAAGAAAATAATTTGGTTGTTTGGTGGTGTGGGGGGGGGGGAACGGTAATTATTTTAAAAATATGAGTGTGCCTCGTTGGTCATGTGGATGTGTTCCTGTTTCCAATACGAAAGAAATAATACGGGTGTCCCCTTAATGTCTCTTATGGCCAGAACATATAGGTGAACCAGAACGGATTTTAGATATGTTTGGTTGTGGAATCTTCTGCCATTAGTCACTTTAAAGTGGCAGGTTTTTCAACATTGATATCGTAAGAAGTTTTCTAAGTAGCAAGTTTTAGAGATCATTAATTGTATTTGTGGACTGTTTCATACATATTCTAATACCTAACAATCATCATATTATTGTTTTTATTATATAGTTATGTAATTTTAACATGAACAATATTTTGTGGTAACAAGTACGAATGTACTACGGGGCAAATGCTCTTTCTGTTGATCTTGCATTGGTATTTCTTTAGAATGTAGAATTTGCTTATTTTGGAAATACAATATAATATCCCGCTTTCTAATCCTGTTTTTCTTTTCTTGTAAAATGTATTTTAATCTGTCGACTTACTATATAATTGTTATGAAGCAAACGGTGACCGTCAACAAGTTCTTAGGACGAAGCACATTATAAATAAAATTGTATTACATTCCCACTGAAAATAGTTCTTGTAACCAAGTATAGAAAGCTGGTACCTCGATAAGTACAAACTCTTGTTGATTGATTTGCCTCAGTTCTTGGATTGGTATAAATTAAACAATAATGTGTCCTTATTTTGTACATTTCAACACTTGAAACGAGTGATAAAATCATTAACCTAGTCAGTTGTCCTCATTGAAAACAATTTAGTCGTTCCACTCAATTAGGCATACACTTTTAACACCTCCAGGTAGACATATAGTTTTCTTGCCGGTTTCCAAACCCGATAAATCGTCAAATTTCCTTTTGTAATGGCCCAGCGTAAAGAATTGAAATCATTAAGTTGAAAGAAGTGACCTTCATTCTAAATACAAGATGAACACTTGGAACTAACGCATTTTAATTCTACCATATCCGGGATTTGAGGTTGGACGTGAAGAAATACCACAATTAGAAAGTAAACCAGATAGCACAATAATAATAAATGTTTATAATGTTATTCTTGCAGAGCGTCCTTGCCAGGGGATATTTGAGTGTGTGTGAATGTGATGGGCAATGACTTGTTTTGCGTACCAAGTTATTTGCAAAAGTCTGCGAAAGTGGATTCTGCCTATGCTTATATAACGTAAACTGGTATCGAAATGTCACCGCTTGTAGACCAAATATTACTGTTGGTTTGGGATTTGTTTTAAAATATGTAAGCACTTCGTTTTTATACGACTTTCAAATAAACATTTTGTTTTGAAATCGGTTCAGTGACCGGTCCTAAAAATCGAAAATACGAATTTACAATATGTTGCGTTTGGGGGGGGGGGGGGATATGAATCCCGATCCGCACATAGCATTGCCCCAAAGTTTGTTAGGAATACAATCTTAAATATACAATTAGGTGATATTACCCATGATATTACGAGAAATCAACTCCTACGTTGCAAAGAAGCTACACGCAGCATCATCGTAATATCACGGCACAACCAGACGCAAACGCACTTTAATGAATTATACTCTTACTTATACTCTTACTAATACATTCAATTGGTTGTGTTAGCTTGGTCTGCTTTAATTAAAGCCCCCCCTACTGAAAATGAGTTATGTAACTGAGGTGGTGTACTCAAAATACGAATTTGTTTATATTTTTTATAAACAGAAAAAGCATTATTAATTTAATATAATAAATATTATTATGCAATAAATTTTGTGGAAACATTTTTTTTAGCACCCGTTATGATCAAACCAGTTTGGTTCACGTTTACTTCATGTTATTCAATTTAAAAACATGTTTTTTTTATTTTAAAGTAACGAATTTCGTCACTGCTGTTTGTACGACGTGTCACGCAGTACGCTTCGTTGGCGAGTTCTGTTTACCATATTTGCGTTACAGGCTCATATGGTTGTGCCGCAGCTCCATATGTTTGCACACTGTATACACAAGGAATGGGTTATTGCAATATCGTCCTTCACTCTCAACGGTCACCCCTCTTTATTTCGAATAGCTGCTTGGGTGCGATTTACACCACGCTGAGCGTCCCAAGTGTAATGATATGATTTCATACTTTTCGAACTTTATGCAAGAAAATCGAAATACTTTTGTTCTGCTTACAACCTCCGATAAAAAATTTAATATTTCTTTTTCGAGCATATTACAATTTTTCTTGAGACTCACCGAAAAACATTTTTTGTGTCAATGTTTATATATAACATATATGTTATTTCGTATAACCAAACGAGACACAAAATTAGAAAACAAATAATAATATGCGAAGATAGAATATGCCAGTGTCACCTTTCATGAGTATATGCTCAAAGCAATCATCGTGATCAAAGGAACATTGTAGATATAGTTCCACAAGTATGAACGCACATCGGCTTCATTGCTTTCCCTTGCTAATAAATAAGAATAAGATAAATCAAAATTAATAAATTTGTATGTGAGTCTACCCACTATGTTACACAATGGCTGTTGACTATGTACATACACAAAAAGAGGCCACAAGGACGAAGGAGACAATCAAGGATTTCGTTGCTTGATATTAAATAACCGACCATCTGGGCGACATTTCGCTAGGATTAAAGTGATATCTACTTTAAATAGAAGCACAATCACTGTGACTGGATATACAGGTCAGGGTTGCTGATCGAAATCATCTAATCAAACCATATACGACCACGACATCAAATATAACGTATATTTACATTTCTCAACACGAAATCTACAAGTTTTGACGAAGTGGCCAACCACAAAGTCTCACAGGACAACGAATCTTGACACACTGAGGCTTACACACGTATAAACTAACCACATTTAGTTTTACTCCAAGACGAGGGAAAAGAAACCCAGTGAAACTCTATCCTATCACGTAGAAGATTGAATCATTTCCACGACACACATTGGTGCCAAGTGTCGAAATCTTGAGCCACAATTCTATTGTTTATGTGGAATCCATTTCCAGGTGTTGTGAGTCAATGGCGCACGTAGATGATAATAAGGAGGACGGACTATACATGGTGGTGTCGGTTGCATCATCACGTTTTGTTTTGTGAGTTGGGGGCATTGCTTTTGCAGCGCTATCAGATGTTTGTTACAAGATTGCAGCGTGCAATAAAACGAAAGAGATTAAGGTGATAAGGATGGAACGTCGTGTGAAACAGAAGTGATAGTGCAATATCAAGGATAGGACATGACAGGGGTAACTAAACTAAAAGCATTTCCTTCAACTGTTATACAATTGCACCGCACCTAACTGACTTTTCCAGACCTGTCCCGTAAGAGCTTATGGACGATGTTGAAAATCATCCTTTGTTGAACGGCAAATAATCACGGTATCTACTAATATATAATATCGGTTTTAGGTTAGCAAATTCCCTATCTTTTTCATTATAATTTTGTCATTCAAACCGTAGGTTTCAGGCTACAAATTTGCTCAACTGTGAAGATAGGAGAACTGATTTTGCCCCTCAACCAAATGATTGACCGTGATGGCATATTAAAATTAGGCCGAAATGTTTGGTTTCAAACAAAGGAAATCCAGAACATACGTATAAAATTTCCCAGACTTTACCAGTTCTATTTCTTTCCCTGACTTTTTAGGTTTTCCAGACTTATGTAGACACCCTGATAGTACAAAATGCTACTTCGTGGACAGAATGCAGGAAGAAACACCCATAAGATTTGGGTTGAGTGAGGATTGGTAACGATTAACGGCTATGTAGGTAAATGTTTTTATAAGTATGACTTAATTTAACTTTAAGCTATAGATATCAACATTGATCCGATAACGGCCCCGTCAACAAACCGATCGTGCACATTCAGTTCACGTGTGTGGCGCCACGTGCGCCTGGGGTCGCTATATTATATTATAGCAATGATATAGTCACTTAGTTGATGAACTCGATCATCACCACATGCAAAGCGAAGATAATGTGCACGACGCAACACGCAATCTTTAAAAAAGCTATCTTCTGTAATTGCACCTTTCAATAAACGTCTAATATATTTACAGAGACTATATCAAACATTATTCGTGAGCCAAAGAATGGTTCACAACAATGGTGCAGGCCTACCGGAGATAATATTATGTAAAACTTGCGTAGGGGTTATCTGTAGGAGTAACTTACTGTAGTAGGTAGAATGTTTTATGTACGATTGTGATTGCGATTATAATATAATTATATATTGTTTAATTGATTATGGAAGATCGATCAGAATTTTGATTGAAACATGCATTTTTTTGTTTGTTTTGTATTTGTACTGTATCGGCTATGTAGTTCCTAATATGTAAAATTGTTAACAACAAAATAAAGACAACTCTATTTATCGACGCAATTATGTTCGGCAATTAAGCAGCACGCTTTTAAAAAGTCAAAGCTAACATCAATATCAGTAATAAAATGTACCTCATTTAGTATCTGGGTTGCATAAAACATTAAACCAAATTGGACTAACAAAATGGAGTTGTCCCGTAATAATGCATTACAGGGTATGTGATATTTTATTATACCCTTACAATCACCGCCAAATAAACATTAAACACCTTTCTCCACCCTCTTGAGGTTTACACAATCAATTAATATGTTATGTGGCTTAGCTATAAAGACAAACTAATTGGCATTTATTACTTATGAAATCTCTTGGGGTGAACATTTGAATAGTAAGTTCCTCCTCGTGATACACATTTGCAAGGTATGTCCACAACAAATCAACAAGCTATCCAGTAAACATAAACTCCATTTTTCATTTTTTTTTTAAAACGAGGTGTCAGAAGCTATACGATAACACGCGATATTGCGCTTAATTAACAACAATCTCAACACCACAATTAATCACCTATCGGCATGTGGCTTTGACTAGATCTGGTGTGTATGTGCGCGCGCATTCAGCAGGTTCCTAACACGGCCGTTGCGTGAGCTCTAACGAGTTACGTCACGAGGCAGTCCAGGAAGGCCCCTGGCTCTAGGGCTAGGGGTACAGTTTTATTACAGAGAAAGGCGGACGACAGCGATATAAATTGCTGGAATCAAATTGAAAATAAATGTCGTATGTGATGTAATGACTGATCCTATTTGCTCATTTCAACTTGCAAAAATTGTACTAAATAATTGATTGATTGTGTGCTTTTGTGCACCTTAGTAGACATTTATAGATTTGTCATGGTTTTAATATGTGTAATCCAATGCCAAAATAAATAAATTTGTTTTAAATGAAAGCAATAATTCCTATAGGTCTACTTGTAAATTAAACGTTAACAATTAAAATAACATTTTGGAAAGTTTAGTCTTAAAATAAAATGACAACGTGTTTAAAGGTTTTGGTGGTATATCCAAGATCAGCGTATTTTTTGTAACATTAATTATAACAACATGTTCAATGAGGATAATTAGAAAAAGATAAATTTAATCACATTCTGCAATCCTTTAAATGAGCAATTAAGCTTTATTATTCGTGGATTAAATTGCCTTTAAAATAATAATTATACTGGTTTTTGTTCGTTTGAAATTGCGACGTTATATAATCCATGCATCATTAGGAACAACACAAGAGCCAATTCTTCTTTACAAACTAATTTATTTCGTACATTGTTTTGCAATATGCCTACGACTTACATCAGTAATGATCCAATAATAAAGTTGTTTCTAATTTAGAAAGAAAACACGCATAGATGGATAGATTGCATCTGCACGGTGTCCCACGAAGCGTGTTACCCAATAATAATAGTATAGTAGGCGATGATCTCGGGGGTTGCGTAAGATTCGCTGAGAAGCACACTGTAAAAAACCGACCGTTTTTTTAAGGGTAATGTATATGGCAGCCACAGTTCCCACAAAAGTAATCATTAATTTATGCAAACATAGCAAGGTTAAGCAAATGTATCCTAGAAGGCATATAATAAACCCTACGTCTGGGAAAAAAATGCCCATACATTGCAGACTTTTAACCCATCGACATATAGGGTAAAATTACTGATTGTGTTCACCTTAAATAAAACCTACACTGCACAATTAAACATACTATGTCATGTACGTCAATATTTAGTAGTGCGTCTATCTTAATTTCCCCGTACATTGCTGACTTAAAAATTACTTCCAATGTAGGGTAAAATTCAGCCATATATTTGCCTCACTTTTCAAATACATTGTTCACTTAAAATTACCCCTTGTGTAGTGTAATATTTGGCATAATGTGTTATTTTATTTAATCATACACTGTAGGCTTAAAAAATAACATCCATGTATGGCAAAATTTGGCCTTATGTTTAATTAAAGTTTTGGATACGTTGTAGACCTACAATAATCTCTTGAGTCGGGTAATATTTGGCACTACGTATAAATTAATTTGTAACTAGTAAACTACATTGTAAAGTTAAAATAACCTCAATGTATGGCAAAATTTTGCCCTTTGTTTGATTAAAGTTTTGAATACGTTGTAACGGTCAGCAAAAATTTCGACCCGTACGAATATTATTTTAGTATTTGTCAGGCTGAAATTTCCCCTCCTGTAGTGGGATTAATGGGACATTACAATTATTAATTTATCAATTTAACTATGATGACGAACGTTCCTGTAAGTAAGACACACATCATTTAATAGCCATTAGAAAGATTAACATTACATATAAATTTCATGGTGTTAAAATCTCGGGACGCAGCGAGGCTCGAACCTGGTACACCTGGAGAAAGAGTATACACTGTCCTAGTCGATAAACCCAATACACCAAGACACCGTATACCTGACGCGCGTCTGTAGTGAATCATGTTGGGAGATGTAGTGATGTAAATAAATGTTTGAAATGAGAAATTCAATACAAAAAAATGATTTTCGGATTCCTGGCCATATTATATAACAATATAAAATAATTTATATTATTTATTAATGTACTCCTCGGGGTCCACATTTCGTCCTTTCGGAAATCCGCCATGCATGGTGATATAAAATAGTAATCTACTCTTCTGTGTCGAATAACCGTCCTTTTAAACGCTGTTAACTGGTCACTAGTAAGGGAATATTATGAAAATATGATTACATTATTACTTTGACGACCTGGAACCATATTGGGCGATTGTAAGAATTTTATAGGGATAATTGTTTCGGTCTGCCAAGTGACATTTATCTACCCGTCAGGGTCGAATTCTTGTCCGTTTAAAGTCTGCTAAATAACTGTCCATTTTTAAGTGAATATTACTCCAATAGAAGTACATTTAAAGACCTTAAAAGTTGAATATCAGAACCATACCGATCGATTGATGATTCACTGTTTAAGGAATAATTGGTTCGGCCCGCATTTTATTTGAACCTGCAATTTATATTTGTCTTCTACTAAAATAATTATTTTCTTCTACTAGTAGATTAATTTTATTCCTCCACTGGTTAAATATTATCTTTATTTGCATTCATTAAATTACCTTTGACAAATTTCGAACTCTACTGGCAGTTTTTTTTTTTAACTTTTTATGCGTCTATTATTTAGGCTTTCGAGGGTGTGTATTTATCCGATTCTTGGTCGAATATCTCCACTTAGAGGTCGATAAATATACCTCCACGAGGAGAATTTTGTCTTGTTAGAGGTCATGTAGTTCTTGGTTGATATTGGTTGAATATTATACATTATTAGGAAATTCGCCTGTCTGAAGGCCCCCCCCCCCCCACACACATTGTATTATTTGGATTCAGTCGTAAGGTTTGTTCTCCCGTAACAGAATTTACTAAATCAATTAGTAAGAATGAATTCACAATATATTTAAAAATTAATATATGCTGTTAGAAATATTGATGAAGACAAGATGGTCATATGACTGAGTAACCTTCGAAATCTCGGGAGTTTTGAAACGTAGACCATGTTCTCAGATAACCTTTACTTTTGACGACGGTTCAGTGCAAAAAAAATTATGGAATTAGAACAATTTAATTTCAATTGATGATTGTCATGACAGTCGTTTTGTTTCCTGACAGTATAGAGTTGCGTATAGGGCGTGAATTCGGCCCTTCCAATTATACATTATTTGTGTATGTTTGTCATTTATTAGTATTATTCCAGGGAAACGCCAAAGTCGTCGTTAGACGAGTGAGCGAGCAATGTGTTGTGTACCCGGGAACATTCCCTTTCAAAGGGCTAGATCTAGCCAGAGTCTCTCCTCTCTAATAGCCTACTAGAGTGGCGCATTATGGCCTTACAGCAGTTAACGTGCCCTTATACCAACTAAACTCAAAACCCTATCATTTATACTTTAAAGTTTATATATCAACAAACTTAAAAGCAAAGGTTCTCGAGTACTCAACACATGGCTCGCTTACTCGTTTAACTACTTTGGCGTTTTCCTATTCTTTTTAGCTGGGTGCCTTTATACCCGAAATGTGGGAGTCCAGGGTTCAAACCCCGGTCGGGATAGGTTTAGTAATTTCTGGATTGTATTAAAAAAAAAGTATAGAACATATTTTTTGGAATGCATACAATTCTATGGAAAACAAAGGCAGTAGGAAATACGAGTAAAGATTGCAAGGTTTACTCAATCTCACAGCGGAATTTTGGGAAACCTTGAGCGTGGAGATTCGTTATACCTTGGTCACATGCATGCACTCACCACCTGACATTCGATCCAAAACATGATTGGTTCATGAACAAAAGCAATTGTCGTTCAATTAAATGTGACATTCTCAGCCTATTTTCAATTTATTGTTTCTTGTCGTGTAAGTTTAAATCGTAACAGATTTTGCTGAAAATGTTTACAACACCCACAACACTTGTAGTGTCACGCATCTACGTGCCTAATTAATCATCAATCAATTAACCAATCACCACTATAAAAATGTTTCTTTAAAATTTCAGTGCAATCTAGTCAGCGGTTCAGCCGTTTCTGAACTCACTCACTCACTCACTCACTCACTCACTCACTCATCATTCATACAGGAACAGAGAAAGTTTTCTTTGAGTTGAATGGTAAGACCAAGTGTACTCTGTTATCTGTGGTAAGACTCAGAGTCAGTCGCTGCGCTCCCTCGTTTAAAAATAGGTCATATAATAGAATAACCCACATCCAAGTTCTTAGATGTTACTTAAATTTAGGGTGGGAGGAGGGTTGTTCTGTAGATAAAAGGTGTAATAAAATTCATATTTACAAATATAATTCTTATGACTTGTACCAAACACCGTTTTCCAATTTGAACTTGACCCGTTGACCTAGCGCGATTTCCCAATTATATGTGGGTAGACTATGTCAGGGGAAGTATCGAAGGCAGGCAAACGAAGCTGTATTAAACCAATCAACACTGTACCTTTGTGTATCTTTATGACTGTACTCAGAACACCGTCCGTAAGTTCTCGGCAGCATACCGTTCCTTTCAATTAATCTTATCATGATCTACATTCTATATATAGACGTTGTATTGAGTGGTCAGACAGAGCCTGAAGCCAGGCATTCATATAATTTTCTTGCATTCTTTTCTTGCATTCTACGACTCTTCTCTAAATATTTTCAAGGATGGTTTCAGTACCGTCTTGTGCATTACACACACAGCTATCAGATTATTTTTATAAGATTACAACGTATACATCTTACAACATACACTCAAAAGCATTTGGATGCTTTGCTATATATTATTAAAAACACGGGAACTTGAGTACCCAAAAGACAGTGCGAAGCTATACTTGACGTCGAAGCATGATCGAAACTATTTGGGGGGGGGGGGGTGCGAAGCAAGATTTTGTCAACTGACAAAACACTGTCAAACTTCACAATTTTATAAATACTTGACGGAACCAAACCAATAAAATGTAGTAAAATACCACCATTTGCAATGTTAGACATAGAAAATCTAGGGCTATGCCGATGCGCCCTAGACTCGCAGTAGCTGGGGTGGGTGGGGGGGTGGGGGGGGGGGGGACAACTTTCCAGACCCCCATTGTAACAGGATACATACTTTTCCCGAAGCGATTGTTTCATGGGCAATGTTGATAGTTCACTCCCTCCAGAAATCAAGCGATAGTTACACCACTGCGTCAAAGAAAGCAAAAATTAAAAAATCACCTTGCGTCGATCATTTTGGTGGCGGAGCCGGGTTAAGAAAAAGCTTATAAAAAAAATTCTGGATCAAAAAAATTGAAAAATTTGTGTTAAATCACAGTTACAAGATATGATTTTTCAAACTGTCATTTTAGTGTAGTATTGTGCTGATCGTGGTAAAAATAAGGTTTTGAGTTAATTTGAAATATACTTTTACGTTAACACATAATTTGATGCCTATATATCGACTAAATTTTTCATGAACGTTATGACAATTACGCTCTACATGCATATGTGTTTTTCCAATACAATGTACAGCAAAATTAACATGAACATCATATGCAAATAACCATATATATGAATAGTTGCCTTTAAGCCTGCAACGTAGCATCAAAGTAAGGTAAGCGAGGAGGTAAAAATGACCATAATTAAACACGTAAATTTAAGCCTACATGTAGGCTTAACTTTCAATGAACGTAGTGCTAATTATGTCACTACATGCATATGTGTTTTTACCCGTGAATCATACAATAATTCTAAGTTGAATAGACGTGTGAATTTTACCCTACATGTTGAGGGGTTTAAAAGTCTACAATGTAGGGTACACTTAAGTTTAACGCTCTACTAAATATCACACTACATGTAGGGTATTATAAGGCGACAGTGTAGGGCAGATTAAATGTGAACGTCGGTGAAAACATACACCTTCAGGGACAGAATTTTAAATCCTACAAGGAAGCAATCAATTTATTATGACTTTGCATAAATTAACTTAAACATTCAATTTATATTCACTGTACACTGCAGCAATTTATTGAGTAAAGGTATACTTTAGGTGAAAACCATATTTACGTATACTGTTGTTGGAAAAGTAAGTCTCCGATGCACGGGTTATTTTAAAGATTTTTTTTACAGTGCACATTCGTATGCGATACAGGCAATGGCATCCACACAGCCAAGAAGGAACACAAAAAAACAAAATACTACAGAAACAAGTGTGAATAGAAAATATGATGTGCCGTACTGGTGAAATTAACAAATATCGCGTTTTTAACACAATGCATTTTTATCGTGTTACATTGTAGAGTAATTATGAGGTAAAGGCTATTCGACCGCGTTTTTCTATTTTCCAAAATATGCTACCACGTCAAAATATAGTGAATGGCTTTGGAACCTGGCTATTTTAAAAAAAAAAAAACTATTTTTTTTCAAATTTTTCTGATCCGGTACACGGCCAATATCGCCACCTCAAAATAATTCCAAACTTCAATTCGCCAGGGCACACCATTCGACGTAGGGTGTTGTGCTTTTGTGACATTCATTTTCAACTGGTTTTCTATAGGCTGACTGAGAGAATTTTTTTTTTTAACAATTGTCTTTCCTGCGAATTTTTTCGTTTGGCGATATTTTGTACCGATTTGTACCGCCAAACGAAAAAATTCACAGGAACGACAATTGTTTAAAAAAAAAATTCTCTCAGTCAGCCTATAGAAAATCAGTTTGAAATGAATGCCACAAAAGCACAACACCCTACGTTGAATGGTGTGCCCTGGCGAATTGAAGTTTGAAATTATTTTGAGGTGGCGGCGATATTGGCCGTGTACCGGATAAGAAAAATTTGAAAAAAGTAGTTTTGATTTTCTAAAATAGCCAGATTTCAAAGCCATTCACTATGTTTTGACTTGGTAGCATATTTTGGAAAATAGAAAAACGCGGTCGAATAGCCTTAAACAAAGTACGGTCGGTAGTGTACCCACCCAGTCAAAACACTATGAGACAAATGGGGTTTGGAGTTTGGACAAATAACTAAGTCCCTGATTCGGAAGATTGCAGGTTCGAGTCCTCCTTCTGTCAAGCACTCTTATAATACCATGACTGAAATAATGTCCAATATAGTTGAGATTGAAACTTTCCATGTAAACACAAAATTGTAAATATATTATGTGACTAGTATAGTACCAATATAGCTAAATAAAGTAATTAATTGAATATGATACAATTCAATAGATACGCTCTAGTAAACTTCCAAATTCTCATCAAAGTTTACAGTTTGTTTTCAAATTTAAAAATAATTTCCCGGTCGTCAAGTATACCGTACGTACGTAGTAACGCGAAGCGTATGGTAGTTTATAATTTTTTGCTTTTGGACGCAATTACGAAACATGTCTAAATTCCAAGATTAGATTACAAACGCGTTTGAAGAAAAATTGAATGTGTATTGCTTTTTACTTTTTGTTTCACAATGAAAGAAATCGCGAACGTAGATGTAAACTTTTTTTACTGAAACAAAATAAGAATCGAATCACATTTAGAAAAAAACTATTGCCTAATCTATTTAATTACAAGCGCATAAAAAGTTGCACACGATACCTGTGCGTTTCGAGGCATAAAATGCCAACCTGTATATTAAATCCTTACGCCTAAAATAATAATTACGTCTACGCGTTCTTAATGTTAATTAGTTTGTAGCCACTTTTCGTCTCATCTAAACTGACATTTTATAATGTGTGGTCAATGGGTCAAACGAACCAACCGGTATTATAGAGATGTATGCTAACCTAGACACACTTCTAATATTACCTATAGCAATAAATCTCGTAACTAGAAACCCAAATGTTCATCGTATAGAATACTGGAATGTAAATAGCGAGACTGGAAATGAAAATAGTGTGTATAAAAAATAGCACAAATGAAAGTTTGAACGCACTGAAAATCAGCTATATGACAATAAATGGGTCGACTCTTGATTCGAAACCTTTTTTTGTTATTCTTGGTTTCAGAAAATATGAAGTTATATCTAATTTGAGCAATTTTGAATGGAGACACAACTTTTAATAGTTGCTATTATAGAAGGACATTGAAAATACCCGACATACTATCTTAATTTTATTTATTTAGTGTTTAAGAAGAACAAGTAAAAGTCCTGAAATAGCATTTCATACTCAATACTAATAACAAGACGTATGTAAATAAAACGTGTCAGTTTGTGCGTCAATAGTTGTAGTTCGACGTCAGAATTTTGCACGTGCTTCTTTTATACCATGCATGCGTTCACACCAGATGCATTTCACTAATAGCGTGATCATTCCGTTTAATATCAAGACATTCTTTATATGTATAATAAATATTCAATACAAAGTCAAAAGTACGACACGCAACAGGTTTATGGAAATGTAAATGCTAGCAAGACACGCGCCTTTTAATTTCTCAATTAGGTTGACATTAATCCCGATTCATAACATTTGCACACACGAAAACAACTTTCGTAAACCCAAATGTAAAAAAAAAACCTGCAAGAAAAAGTATAGTCGAAATGTTTTCTAAAAGCAATTGAATATCCCAAGTCCTCTGCAAACACTTTACACCATTCATCAGTTCGTAGTGAAATTTTTTTAGAAAGATGCGGCGACCTTTCTGGTTGTATAGTAATTAATAAACAAACGGAGCGTGCTTTCATCTTCTTGAGGCGCGGGTCTCTAGGGTCGACCTTTCAAGGTAGGTAGGGCTTATTTATTTCGAAACACCTGCGGAGAAAACCACCTGCCAGGATCGAACACAAACTGAATACATCAACAATTACTGTAATAATACCCGGAGATACAGAGAAAAAATGATTCACCAATTTGTTAGCCGTGAACTTGGCTCACGAATATATTATTGCTTGATAACCTTCAATTTAACATTCAAAATACGGCGTTTCTATTTTTCATTCGCCTAAAGAAATAGATATCGATTTCAATTGGATAAATTTCAGTTTTGAGCATGGTGGGATTTTATAATGTTGCTTTCGTGCTTCATTGCGCAGTTAGTGGCCAAAGTATATGAATGCGCAGGATATACCGAACAGTTTTCCTCAAATATAATGACATGGGAGCCTTTGATCACATTAGTGTTTCGATCACAACAGCAATTTTACACAAAACTTAGCTTAGTGTTCCCCAATAGTACAATGGGCACTTCAAGAGTGAGGGTTAAATTAAACCTCAAAATTTAGAGTATGGGACATGCGTTTTAAGCAAATTCATGTTCGCACAGCTAATAGACCCAAAAGCAGAAATGAAGGGCTCAACAAGACAAGCACATTCCAAAATATAATTTTTAAACGTAGATTGTCCAAAAAGTCTAATATTGACCAATTTCACTGTCTCTGGCTGATCAATCAAACATTAATTAATGTTCTATGACTGTGGGGTTGTTCATGTATGCTTTCTTGACAAAAAGGTTTCAAATACGCCGTATGATCCCTGGTCGAACAAGTAGCTATTAGACAATGCCAAATGTGTCTTATTCCCTGTCAAGACTGTTGGATGAGCTCAAGCCAACCAGGCCATTTGAAGCAAATTGCAGCGGTATAGTCTGGATCACTTGGAAGCTCTCCCTATCATATCGGATTTGCAATAAAATTTCAAGTAAGAATGTGTGATTTTCACAGAGCTTATTTCCCAAAAAGTATTCACTTTTTTTAAGTAACTGAGCGTCAGGCGTCAATAAGCCTACAAGCAGGTTATTTGTAGTTATTTTACCAGGATTGAGTATAGGAGACAATTACTTGAAATGTTGAAATCTACTAGAACCGCGAACTTATCTTTGTGAAACACTTCACAAAAATTTAGCTTTGTGTGTGAAAACCAGAGGTCGAAAAGTGGTCTAGAATACATGGGAAATAAAACTAGCATGGATATGCCGATCAAGCGAACTTTTAACTGTAGAAAAAGTTGGCCGGAGCTTAATCAATCAGTTTGAAACATTTGATTATTTTGTTCGTGGAGAAATGTTTTGTGTTGCGAATCTGTTGCCAGGAAAATAAAACGCTCAATGAATGGGGGATTTCACAAATTGCAACTTACTCCCCAAGCTATAACTATCTGTACGCAATTATAATAGAATTCTGAAAGTTTCAAACTATGATGTGAAGCATTGAACCGAAACACCAAAAAACAGAAGGAGAAAGGTTTTTGTTTTTTGGCTAGTTGACTTTCTGTTTTTTTACTCACATCAATTTAAAATGTTTTTGTATTTCTCTAGTTTGCAAAATGATGTTAGACAAACTATTTGGGTTTCAACTTTCAAGGCACAAACCATTGGAAATATTTTTTCACACGTACCGACAAAACGTTTTAAACCTTTAATTATTAAACGACTTTTGCTCTTAAAAGAAAATTATATGGCGAACGAACTTCCATTAACCTATGGGTTTTTTAGAAGTAAATGGTAGAAATGGTATAAGTATAGCAAGCCTGTACCCAGCTCATAACATGCGCAAATGGAAACTCAAATAACATTGACAAATGGACGAATTGGTTAAAAATAAAAAGCACTGGTATTAGAGTACATAAAATAGGTCGAAGAAGATGATGATATTTGTTGCTTAAAGTCTATATTAATGCATTGAGGCTATGCAAATGGGAGCACTAAAAATAAATGCGTGAGTTTTAGTGTAAATGCGGGGTTCTGTTAAGACACTTGATTCAATTTCGATATCTAGGCCTATTTTTCATAGATTTATTTTCTTGCATACGGTGAGGATAAAGTTAACAAGTTTGAAGCCTGCGCTATTATATTGGCAATTCTCAATTAACACTTAAATGGGAAAAGCGTTCGAGTTGTTGTTAGTCCCACGTCATTCCCATTCAATGTCACGCTTTAATTCCTCAAGTTAAAGCGGCAAATGTTTCGGATGAGGCAACTTAGCATCTAGCACGAGCCTAAGCAAGTACATGTGCAACAGGTAGCAAAGCAAGCAAGTACTAGTGAAAGTGATGGGTTTCCGGCCATAGTTCTTCTCATGCTGACGCCGGAAGTGCGCCGCCCGTCCCGCCGAGGTCGCGAAGATGCAGCTTGTTATCGCAGAGGAACAATGCCGGCGTTAGGAAAGATTGGAGATGTTATCGCAGACGTGATTGGGATTTAAATGGATCGTTCGGAAACGGATGGAGATGATTGTGCAATATGAGGATGCGGCGATTTCTTATCAGAGATGTTATCAAGACAATGTAGGTTGATATAAGTGGCGGCGATGGGGGCGGAGTTGCATAACATTAGTGCAAGAGGTATAAGGGTCATCTATACTATCTTCTAATCAACTTTGGTAATAAATATTCATGCTAATCTTATGTTGCTATTTTCAATGAGATTTAATATTTATTATAAATTACCAGAGGTAAAAAATCTTATGTGGACGCATGCCGTTGTAGTCTTATCTCCCAATAATTTTGCAATTGTTTGTTGGACATATCTCACTATATGTTATAAATCAAATAATAATAAATAATAATAAAAGTGACTAATAAAGTAATTCAATACTGCAAGGATATTCGTAAAACTACAAACGCATGCAATAGGTAAACATTATCCAAACTGTAAAACGAAACTCATACACCCAAACATTTTCCAAAAAATTGATGCCAATAATAGACCCGAATATCCCGGTGAAGCTCGTACGAAGCAAACGTGCTATGTTATTGCAGTTTTACCTGAAACCTACAAACGTGAAACGAAAGTTTATTAATTTAAGTATCGCAAACAGACGCATCCCGCCGCACTATACTTAGCAGCGTCTAGTTCCCACTAAGCACACTTCATCCAAACAAAACTTGAATGGGAATTGTATTTTTACTACTCTGAAATTATTACCATTACAGGGAGCAAAATCTAGGCAAGGTATCTTCAATGAAAAACTACAAAGCTTGGCCTGTAAACCAAGTACTTACCGACGAAAGTGGCTCAATGCTAGCTTGACTCCAAAGGTTATGGGTTTCAGATTCCCGCCAAGGACTATAATATTCTAACAGTGGTTTGTTTTATGTTTTCTCTTGTTAAACGTGGTACAATCATGGTATTGTGGCAACAAAACAAACAAATTATTCAAAGCCAAAAGAGTGACGTGGCGAGTAATCAAAATTCAAACAAGTGCAGTTAGAATTTCTTGATTTGTTAGTGCAACTGAAATCACTACATTTTGTCAAAGAACCAATAAGTAGGACATCATTGTCGGAAAATATTGTAAAGCAACAATCATTCAAAAATAGTAGATTTGAAAACATCCAAAACATTACCAATATTTTATCAAAACAAACAAACAAACGAATTAATTAATTTCAGGCAAAAATTCTCTTCGTGTGTATTTGGTAGCACATGCTAATTTCACTATATTCATTTAAATTGCCCATTCGAATTGATCACTAACAACACAATTTACATTTTACCACACGAACGAACCACACGTTTTGAGGCAGTCATTATGACATACCGTTTGTGGTACATACAACAAATATCGTAGCCTACAAATAATAGCTGTCATCGTCAATCCAAAACGGCTCCAAACATCTATCTAATGTGAAAGAAACAACACGAAGCTTCAGAAACGTGATTCTCAAACAGGCTTAACTATAATAAGTATTTACACTTTGAAACAATTAAGTCTATGTACAGTGCACGACACCAATGAGTAAACGTTTCTTAACAGAATTAAGTATATACAGTTAAAACTAAAAGATACTTGAGTTCGAGTGAGCCAAATAGCGGCATGGCATACACAAAGCAGGTTTCGCAGACACGTTTAAAAATTAATAGCCTATGAACTAGTGGTAATAATGAAGGAAAATTACTTCCTGCCCCTGGTATAAATAACACACATAATATGCTCCTCTAATTTAATTAAACTGCAATTTGCTCTTCGTGTCGCTTTTTTAATACTGAAACCATTGAGTTTAGAATGCTGAAACAGAGGTCAACCTTCAGCTTTACACATGTATCTATGTACCTTCCTGTGATTTCAGTGCCAGGACGATTATGTTTCAGATTGTGTCCCCTCATCCGCTAATGAGGTACCGGCTGCTCGCAATTGCTCTCTACTTTCAAGCACGCGGAAATAAATTACAAAACGTACTTTGATTTTGAATAACAATTAAGGAACTAGTCCACTCTATTGGAATTTGCTAATGGATAATTAATTTTGAATCATGACTCGCCATTGCTGGCACTTCAATTTACTTGAGCTATAGGCCTATGTAAGATAATTTTAATCACAGTATTACTCAGGAAATTACAAAAACAATTCAATAGTAATAAAAAAATCTTGAACATTTTGAACCATGCTATTTCGATGCATGTATACATAGTGTAGGCTTTTGACAATTTTGAAAATGTTAAATTCTCATTTATAGAGTCGTAGAATATTCTGAAAAACTCGTGGAAATGGTATATTTTAGTATTTTTTGTTATTAAAATTTAATCTATTTATTTGAAATTATTTGTGTTTATTTTTGGAAAAGTGTGGCTGTAGAGTCAGTCATTTCCACTTTCGTGACAACTGTGGTGTCATTTAAACGATCGATCAGGAATCTGGCTAAAACGCAAATTGATCAAAAATATAGTACATGTAATAACATCATATTAACATCATCACATTCGCAATATTTTAGCAAAAGCAAAACCACTTAATTATTTAAATGCAAAATAATCCCTTTCATGTTCATTTGGTAGTCGACATGTTAATTTCAAGATACTAACTTAAATTTTTAATTTAAATAATTGATTACTGCAACACATTTTGTTCGGCTGGGTGTGTAACGAATCACAGTTAATTTATTCTTGTTTTTGATTAATTTTAATTTTTAACTTTTGATTTCGCAATAATAATCAGTGCTTAGTATCGGAGATTCCAATTATGCCTCCTTCTCAAATGCATCTATAACTTGAACTGCGTTACGTTACAAGTCGACAGTGTGGTTGCTTAGTTCAATGGCTGCATAATGAATGCAATAGTGCATGCACCACTTCCATGCAGATGTTACATAAAACTTATAGCCGTTAAGTTGCTAATAAACTATGTCTTGTGGTTTAGAAGCTCATCCGGCAAGAGAGACCTCAGTTAAATTCCAGAGAACCTATAAGTAAGGCACCATTTTTGTCGGGAAATATTGTATAAAGCAACAATCGCCGATATTGATGAAAATTTAAGGGAATTTTCGAAATCTCTCATCGTCGACATGCATGGAGAAATGCCAAATATGCTCATCCACAAGCGCGATTGTAAAAAGCGTTCAATGTCTTATTACTGCACTAATTTGGCCATTTTTAAACCTCATCACGAAATTTTGTTGTAAGCACGTAGTAAAATTGTCATACGTTGTTCAGTCAGCGGCAATATTAACGACTGTTGTGTCTGTGCACCAGTATGAAGAGGCAACTTAGCGTGCAGATTCTGAGCAACGGATAAAACTGGCAACAAGGCAGACAGACCAATATGACGAAGCACTCTCAAGTCAACGTTCGTTTCGGTTCAGACATCAAACATTTTTTTAAGAAGAATAATTCTCCGAGTAAAATCGTGGAGCGCCGAGCGAAGCTCACGTATAATATTCACAGTTTCCACCCTGGTAGCCAAGCTTTCGCTCGCTCACTCGTTCTTTGCACTTTCAGCCGTGGGACCACAACCTCAGGATTAGGTAACGAAGCAAACGATTGTTCCTAAGTGTATTAAAACATTAAGAACGTAGTAAGGATGGGCTAATGAGAGTTTGTTTTAGTCATCTTAATTAGTAATTATTAAGTTACAGTTTTAATTGAATTTAAATGAGATTAACATTTGAACTTTGAAAGTTAAGATGGGCGTGGTACTTGAACTGAGCGAGCATCTATTGTTATATTAACGTGCGTGTGTTTACTATAGAACAACATGTCAAGAATGAATGAAAATTTCATAAACACCAGAATTAAGCATTTTTTAGACTGAATTTTGATAGAAGTAGAGAATAAACAATTCGTTTAGCTGCTGATCAACCACTGCTGGGTGACATGGATCCAGCTTATACAAGGAACAAAATAAAATATTAACGAATTACAGTTGTTATACAATATAAACATGGAAATCAATGTAAACCGCATTCGTCAGGGAAATTCAACGAAAATAAATATATATATAAAACATGAACGTTATTTATATGAACATGTGTTTGAATTACGTAAATTAACATTTTAGTCAAAGATACTTATTCAACAGGTAAAGCTGTTTATTTATTATAAGGGGAGCTGGGGCAAGTTGTGTGAAACTCTTGCGTTTGCGCCCCGTTATGCTTGCATGATAATTTCGCCCTAAGTAGCCCACACATAAAAAAGATATATCTACGAAGTAACAGAATATTAGATTATTTTTACAATTACATTGACATACTTTGAATAGTTGTAATGGTGCCATAATGACAGTGATGCGATATTATATTTTGAAACGTTTTCGGCAAAACGATAAAATAACAAGTGTGATTCTCAGGTTTTAAACACTGGACAGTAAATAAATTTAAACAAAAATACGTAAAATTAAAATAGTCATGTTAAGTTTGAACAGGGTTGTATGACTTCATTAGGCAGCCTAATAAAACGTGTATAATTAAAACAGTAATGAATAAAATGTAATGGGATATAGCAATGAATGTAAGAAATTAGCTTTCACTGATTCTCTTCAGCAGTGCTTGTTTCTACGGATTACGCGATGAACCAGATTCCGGCCGAGTTTTTGCGAGGAATTACGTAATCATTAATCGCACGGCATCTGATTCTGATCGTATCTGGTTTGATTGTATGGGAAGTTTAACGCCATACATAGTGACGGGAACAAGAACCATTATATCAGACCGATTGGGCACTTTTCGATTGAGACACCAAACTTGACACGTGGGAGGGGGCTATACCAAGGGTCATTTTAGGGGCGATGTCACGAGCTGACATGCTCAGGTTAACTTTTAAGTTGAAGTCAAACTTTTAGTTTACGGAATATTGCGCGAAGATATCATTTTTAAATAAATATTTATCTTAACAACTTATTAATTTTGGGTAATATTTAATATTGTGAACAATTTAGTAACTTATCTCCAACAAGACATTTAAAGTACATAATAGGCCTACATATAGTTAAAATTTTAAACTTTAGCTACCTCCTGAGTCCTGTCATGTACACGTGGAAAAATATATATTTATAAATAAAATACTCACGTATTATTGGTATAGCTTGATTGTTCGACGAAAGATAGACCGGCTGTCAAAAACAGAAGTACGGGATTGATTAAGAGAGTATACGACATGCGTTTTAGGCAAATTGCTGTTCGCTCGGCCATCTGAAATCACAGGTGTCTGAAATTTTGAACATATGTCACAAATGTAGAATTATAGGGCTCTACAGTAACACATTTGTAAATTTTGTTTTAAAATAATTTATAAAAATTAATTAAGTTTTCACGAATTTTGATTTTGCTAAAAACTCTAAAATTGACCATATTCGCGATTTTTTTCTGACTGATTAAGTCAAAATTAGGAAAATCTATGACCACAGGGCTGTCTATGTATGCTTTATTGACAACTTTGAAAAGTTTCATATACGTCGGATGCATCTTGGCCGAGCGAATAGCTATTTGCTAACAGCCAAATGTGTCCCATTCCCTCTTAAGTCTTATGCATAACCTATAACGATTTTTGTTTTCAATATAAAACAAGGAACACCATATAAAACGAATTAAAACCTAATGACACCGGAATGCTGAAACGACGTATTATTATTGAGGCGAGAAGAGAACGATCAATAATTTAAATTAGTCAAACAACAAATTCCTATCACAAAACGATACGAATGAGATGAAAATACGCCTATAACTAATACTCAACTGATAAGGGAAACCTACGATGCGAGTTCTGATAACGATTATTATCAGTAGTATTGTGGCGCCTAAAGATAAGAAGGGTCTGATATGAACAAAAACGTTGTAATTCTTGCCTATATCTTCTTCACATTCTACATCGGTTAAATCACCTTTGGATACGTCGATGATTGATCATGAGTTCATCAATATTCTTCTCGACTACAAAATCATGAGATAATTTATAAAAATATACTGCACGCAAAATTGATGATGATGATGATGGCAACAACGAATGAATGCATGGTACGTAAACAAGTGCGTCATTGAGACAATGTCATTTGAGACATTGAGAAGCTTCCTAAGGACAAACTGTGAAGGGCAAGTGTAATATGGTATGCATACCTGCACACATAGGAGTGTCATCACGTAAGGACACGAGAAAATGCAGTGGTAATGGTGATAAATACAAATGAAATTGAACATAAATTTTAAAAAAGAAAATTTTAAAAAAGGATTTTAAGTTTTAACATAAAGAATGTGTTTACACTCCGTCAGTTAAGTAAAAACACTTAACTCCAGCATTCAATGTGTACATGACCCTCTTTTGCAAATCAGTATTTTTTTATTTTTTATCTAAATCGCTGTTCGCTTGGCTGTGCTGACTGCTGACACACCATATGTGTTTTAAATGTTCAACAGTTGTCACGAAAGTGGAAATAAAGGGTTCTATAGTAACACTTATTCCAAATTTAGTTTTAAAATAATTTTAACAAAAAAAATTGGTTTTTGAGATTTTCGATTTTGTAAAAAGTCCTAAATTGACAATTCGTGATTTTTTTTGGCTGATTAAGACAAATTTTTGAATATCTGTTCCTGTAGGGCTGTATGTATGCTTTATAGTCAATTTTTGCAAAGTTTCATACACGTCGGATGCTTCTTGGCCGAGCGAATAGCTATTTGCTAACTGCTAAATGTGTCCTATTCCCTTTTAAATCTATTGCCAATACCATTGCCAGCGTTTTCATGCGTTCAATATATCCTGTCAGAAGACAACACACGGATTCGATGTTATATAAGACGTGTGTGGAACTGATAGTATCGCTCAAAGAAGGTGAAGGACAAATTACGAAATCCCTGACCATTCATGGAATATATTTACAAAGCCCACGCCCATGTGCCCAATTAAACAAGAAGCAAAACCAATCGATCTATGTTTAAGCAGACATTAATTTCACAGTTGACATTACTTCCGTGTATACAAATACTCCTTAAAACATGTACGAGTGAACTTGACTTTTTTAGATTGACGGTCGAACTAACGACAAAAGATTACCGTGTAATTAGAGTACTTGTGGCATGGTGGTTATGAGTGTGTCGCTAGTGTGTAACACGGTGTGAAGTTCAAGGTTACGTCGCGATGAATTGTTTTCACGTAACATGCACGTTGCTTATGTTGGAAACACAATAATTGACGTTTAATAAAAGTTACATAACCTTGACTAAATACATTAGGTTTCTTTGTGTCTGACAGTAAACAAAAAAGGTATCGTATCTCGAGTGTTTGCTCGCAAACTACATCGCAAAGGCCCCTTACTTTAGTTTACTCCATATTATTACCGTCTGCAAATAAGTGTTTAGTTTTGTAACAACATTTTTTCAACCCTTATTAATTAGTAGTTCAATCGGGCCCCCTAGTGAACATTTCCTTATATACAGGCAGTCAGAGCTCCAACTACATGTAATATGTACGCCCTCGCATCAAGATCTGGGTTAGAAGATATACAACTTGACTTCTTGATTTACTTTATGGTCGATGATGTTCCATGCACCAACATAATCGAGGTACAATGTAGTATGCAAAGCGACGTCAGGTTGCAAAAGGTGTACAAGATTTATTTAGTAACAAGACTACGGCAATGCATATTTATTCCAATGTAACTTGACCAGTTGTTCAGATAATGAACGTTTACTGCCAATTCTGTCGTCTTCGTTCAGTAGTAGCAGAAGAAGAACCTGGGGCTAGAAGGACTCAGTTTGTATCTCAAATGGCAAGATATACCACTAGCATGTTTTATTATAAAAACGAGACGTATTTTTGTAATTTCTAATGTCAAATTTTAGTAACAATTTTCACTATTGATAATAATTTTAAAAATGGTTTCTGCCAACATACAAAATCCGAAATGCAATTATTGCACTGCCTTTATTCAGGAAATGTATCCTTGTGTTGCCGTAGCGAGAGGCTGCAGAAGGAGTCTAGTCGGTTAATTTAGTAGCACGAGAATGAGGTATTTTTATTCCCATCTAACTCGTCCAGTTGCAGCTTATAGTTAATGAATGTCTTCTGCCAACTGTCGTCTTCGTCCTGTAGCAAACGCTCTCGTTACAGCTTTAGCAACAGCTACGATGACTGCGAGCAATGTTTGGATACAGTGGACAGTTACAACTTAGAAGAGACTAACTATAGAAGAGACCAACACCGTTGGCCATTTGACCGATTGTTTCACTTAGTTTTTAGAGTTTAGAAAACGATTAGGCCTACGGCATTCTTTGGTGAGAAACTTTAACATGTAACACACACTTTGCGAGTTTTTATTGGACACTCTGAGAATTAGAGACATGTAGTGTAGGCCAACACCAATGTTGACCATTAGGCATTAATACATCACAAAGAAAAAGTAACTTGTCACGTTATTGTGATAAGAATGAAGAAGAACAAAATGCTAAAGAGTTCAAGCCAGTGCAGCCATAACCAGGACAGCCTTTTACAAGGTCCTCCAAATCTCCAGTCGCCGAATGTCTGGTAGAAGTTAACCTAAATAAGCCCATTTCTCAGAAATACTAAACGATCACATTAACTGGTTTGTTTCAGTTGGCCCAGATCAGGGGATTTTGGTGCCCTGATGTAGACCTCATCACTTACATTCTCGCTTGTTTACAACTCTTTTGAACGTTTTGTAAGTTATTTGCAGGTATGTGTTATCATTTCATTCCGTGTTTTAAGACTTTTCCACGCTTGCTACAGCTATACACTTTCCCGCCATTTTCTATACATAAAAAGGGTAGAAAATACATGGTTACAAATGTATATTTTAGATTAAGCTCAGGCTATTTTTTTTTTTTTTTTTAATATTGTGTATCTTTTTTATTTAACTATCTACTTTATACAAATAAAGCTATTGGCCATTTTACGTTGTGCAGAATAAATCAAGGCTAAACTAGAATACATTGATCCAGATTTGAATAAACTGTGTATGCGTTACTGGCGTAGCAAACAAATGGGAATTACAGACATTACAGACATAGCGTGTTAAATACGTACAAATTACCCGTTACCCATAAATTTTAAACGAGTACGGAAATTTTCTTCCATAATCGGTTGTGATTGTGATAACGGTGACTTGATCTTTAACATCGTCGTAACTAACAACGTGGTCATTTTATCCGTATAATTTTAATAAACAATCGGTTAGAGAAATTAGAGAGATGTCATTTCTTCACTACGTGCAGTGGTCATAAGTCACGTTCAGGATTGATATCGTCCGATCTAGCCAATGAAATTTGAAAGTGCGATACACGCGTGACGCGCATACGCATGCGTAGTATAGACACCGTGACGCGCATGACAAGCGCGCGTGCGCTTCGGAAAACAAGAGTGCCACCTTGAGGAAGATTATGCTGGCGATAGTCACGCTCATCGTGCATGGGTATTTAATTGTTTCTTTGGCACATAAGGGAAAAAAATACTTGTGTCATGAATAAAATAGGTAATTAACCGTGTGATGATAATGTGAGGGGAGCGTGCGCAGAACATAATACCTACATCCGTTAGAACGCATCAAGTTACTTTGTCTTTGAGAACATTAGTTAGTGTTCGTGTTAATGGTTACTCAACGGTATTGCGTATGCATTTTTGCACGTAAAGTTGGAACATTAATGATAACGTTTACGTAAAATCTGCTCTTCATACTTCAAATTGAATTACTCAGCGTTTAACCCATTGTATTTTTTTTTTCAATTTTAATCTGCTTTAATCCCCCGAATTCGAACCAAAGTAATTTTTTCAATTTTTCTCGTCCAAAATGCTCAAGTTAAAAAAAAAATCTCCAAGTTTGTTTTATGAACGTATATATATAAGAACAATTGAACTGGAAATAAGTATGTTTGAATACGTATACGTGTATTAATTATTGGGTCTTAAAAAATGTTTGCATATCGAATATAGTGTACGAGATCTGACTTGTAAACTATGTGACTGCATTATTATACTTCCTACTTCATTTGACAGCCCTTAATTAGGTAAAGTCGGTCAAATATATATGGGTACTGATACTGATCTTCTTTGATGTTCCACGGATGAGGGACTGAAAGAAATTGGGAGCAAACATACGCGTAATCACCGAAAACGTCGAAAAAGGATACAAAAATATAATTCTTCTCACGTTGAAATGATTTTGGTGTAGGTGCCGGGTTGTAAGACAACGACAAGCTCACTTTAAATTAGGCTAGCCTAGGGACCCTGACCCCAGGGTCGACAAAAAATTCTACATCATCTTGTTGAATGGCAATGTTAACCTAAAAACGCATACCACTCAGTGGTCACGTTCGTTTTTTTGTAAGACGTGGCATGCATGGACGTGCGGACGAAAAGTGATGCATATATGTCCTCGAAATTTAATTACAGTTACACAATTTAAACAATTTACCCATGTCCATGTTTTACTATTTAATGTTTTTGTTATAGTAACCGTTTTAGATTCTAAGAAATGAGTTGAATACCCCTTATATGCCATGTTTTATTTTAATGAAAGTATCTCAATGTCTGGCTATGTTTTATAATAATATAACAATAATTTAAGAACGGGATTAAAAACACTGCATGGCCCATAATAAAACACATCAAATAAAAATACACTTGCAATACAATGTAAATTGAAGTGCTATGAACCTACAGCGTGGTGTATTTTAAGGAACAAACATAGCCTAACGTGTTTACATTTTAAAAAAGCACACAGCTGCAAAAAAACTGTGCTTCGTTTTTAAACAAGAATTAAATAACTTGACGTTGCTTCTATTCTATCCAACAAAACTATTATAATAAAAGCTATGCCAATGCTTTAGTTTAGTAGGCCTACCCGTGCCGATGGTAAAAATGCCTACTGCTACAATTTCTATTTCTGCAGTTATGGGAGATATTGACATGTGTATAAATCAATAACTTCTCAATAAATAATGACGAATTTCAAATTTCCAACTACAGATTATAAAATATGGCCCTAATTTGATATTGACAGAATAAAAAATTCAATGAAAATCGAAAATAAATACTAATACAATCATGTAGTCCGATATAAAAAAAAACTTGTATGGCGGGAACCTACTTTTTGATGTGAATAACATAAACATAGAATAACAAGACAGAAGCTCACATTTCACAACATACGTTGAGACGCCTCCTGTAAACGGATGCAGTTTCTGTCCTAGGTAATCGGAACGTGGGCAGGTACAGTTGAGTAAATATTTGAACTTGTAATATTTTAAAGTTTGCCAAGTCTCCCGTAACACACGATATTGCGTGCTATTACACTCGGTACACGACGTTTCCGGTACTAACAAGAATATATTATCAAACCGTTCAAGCGTTTACAGAAGAGTAAACATTTTATAACAGGTGCGGATATCAGTGAAACATAATACATTGTGACATTTGAGAAGTAGTGGAAATGCTTTTCAACCGTTTCACAAACTTGAAGAACAAATTAGCAGATATAATGAAATGGGTCAAGTATTGTGAAATCCGACTAATTGACGCATATTTGCGAAGTTGTGATAAGATAACAGATTGAAATAAAAAAAATTTAAGAACAAGTTGATTGTACCCGCTAAAACAACCAAATATGTTTTACTGGGGCTTTTGAAAGTGCAAACTTCTTCAGAAGTCTAAACGTGAATGTTTCAAGTTCTATCAAAATTCAAGAAATCCAGTTGAGCTTTTTGTTTCTATAACAGATTATTAAAATGCAAAAAGCCAAGAAACCTATAAAACTTTTACAAGGAAAACCTTAGATTCTTTATTCTTTTCAATTTTCAGTTCGGTAAACAAGGCCTTCAAATACATTTGGATATCTGGAGTGTCTGCACATCTCACAAGTCACAACTGCATATTTCGACCTCAGTACGCACTAAAAGACCCAATCAATTAAAACTAAAGACACCAAACCATATTGTACGTCATACGTTCGCTTTCAGTTAGGAGTGGCAATTAATTATTTTAGACGCGAGTTTTACGACTCTCTCTCGCTCTCACTCGTACGCTTGACCACTTGAAATACAGTGAAGAGCATTCCGATAATTATTTGGATAACCTCTGACTCTGATTATAGTATACACTAATTAGACTACTAAATAATTACATGTTTAACGTCGCTAAACATAGGATGAACGGTCAAAACAGAAAGTAAAACGAAAACCTCGGATTATATCAACCTTTGGAGGATAATCTGCATTCCATTAATGTTCAAATTTGTGAATATTTTGAGAATTTCTCGCCCTAGGAATAATTTTATACTGAAAGGAAAACGTTTGAGAAACAAAGAGACAATAACTATTTAGTATTTATAATTTAGACTCTAAAAAATATATATGTATAACTAACTATACTTTAGCATTTTGCGTTTCAGGTCATTATATTAATTGACGCATGTCTCTTTAATATAGTACATATTATAGACAGGCAAATATAAAATTTACATTATGGTTAAGACAAAGTGTTGAAAGAGTAATTCTGGGCTAGACGTTTTGAAAATGATGCTTAAACACCAAACGTATTGTTGGATGAGCGTAGCGAGCGTTAGCGAGCGAAGCGAAGATTCCATTTCACTACACTGGAGAAAAAATCCGGAATGTCTTTTTTTTTCTTTTTTTTTTTTCTGTATATTTGTGTTGTCAGCACGATTCCGGCTAAACCGATACTCCAATTGCGATGAAATTTTATGGAGGCCTTTGAAATCTCTGACTTAGAACTGCCACGTTTTTGAGCGCAATCGAAAATTATTTCTCACGAAATCGCATTTTACGATTTTTTCGATTTTTGTAAATTTCTTGACTTATAACACCTACATGCTTATCCGATTTTATGATTCTTTCACAGAACCATAATTTTAGAATTAAGATATTCGTGTGAATATTGAGCGCAATCGTAAAAATATTTCTCATGAAAATCGAAATTTTACGGGTTTTTACTTTAAAACATTCTTTGACTTTTAGACACTACATGCTTTAACCGTTGTAATAATTTTTTTCACACAACCTTAAATTATGAATATAATATATTCGTGGAAATTTGAGCGCAATCGAATAATTATTTCTTATGAAATCCAATTTACGATTTTTCTTTTTAAAAATTACGGTTATTAAAAAATTAAAAATTAAAGTTTATTTTTTATTTAATTTAATTAATTTTAAAAAAAATCTTCAACTTTGTAATGATTTTTCACAGAACAACAGAAAATCCGCATAACAATGGCAGCTCAATGCATCAATTACGCTCATCCAACAACGCGCGGGACTTGAGCGTTTCTAGTAATTATATAACATAACTCACAAAATTGTATAGAAGACAGAATAAACTCTAGCAATCCGTTTACAAAACGTTTAATAGTGTCAATAAGGTTGTTAAAAAGATACTTTATTTCAGATTTATGTTGGATAATTGGATTCGCTGAGGATTTCATACTTCGCAGGCCATTAGGAAGAAGTAAATTGCATGTGAGTTATCGTTACGTGTGTGCTTTAGCAACTAAGAAAACGCCAAAGTCGTTGTTAGACTAGTGAGCGAGTCATGAGTTGAGTTCTCGACAACATTCCATTTCCTCCCCCTACATAAGGCTGGAACCAGCATGGGTATTTCCTCCCTAGCCTATATAGGCTAGAGTGGCGCATTATGGCCTTACAGTTGACGCGCCCTTATACCAACTAAAATCAACTTAAATTCAAATGTTCCCGGGTACTTAAAACACATGACTCGCTCACTCGTCTAACAACGACGTTGGCGTTTTCATAGTTTATAGTTGGCTACGGCGAATGTGTCGCACATAGCTATAATCTAGTTGTTGCGTTTTGTATGATATTTACTCAACGTGCATGTTAACATAGAATTTCTTTAAACTAGCAAAAATAACCTGTTTATGTATTTGACTCCATTATCTCCAAACGAGAAATGTATATTCCTCATTTAGGGGAGTTAAATGGTATGCGCTAAGTTCTGAATATAATACATCGCCAAGGACGTTAGGCCTATATTATTCAGGTTTAAATGTGTGAAGCTGTGTGAAGCTTTGTGAAGCTTGGTGAAGCTTAGTAAAGTTTTGTATTAAATTAAAGACGACAACCTAAAAAGACAAATAACCTCAATCAGATTTCCCAAACATGTCCTCCTTCGTAAATCAGTTTATATAAATGAATAAAAAAGTCTACGAGAAAGAAAGAAAGAAAGAAAGAAAGAAAGAAAGAAAGAAAGAAAGAAAGAAAGAAAAAAAAGAAAAAACAAACTATAAACTAGTTCTAACACAATAATCTAGTAGGTGGATGATGTGTGCCATAAGCATCTCACCTCCTTCCCTCGTTGTCGAATGACGACGACCTCCTCGCTAGAGACACATACCTGAAACAGAGGAAACGAATATTAGAGTCAAACCAGATCAAACCATCACCAACTTCCTGGTTACCCCGATCCATTCAGCTCAAACAATATAAGTGCACTATGTCGTAGCAAGGACGTGTTTAATAGTCATATGAAGGGAACCAAACTTACGGTGCAACATAATGCAATTGCTTTCCTGAAATCGTGGAATTGAGAGTTTCAAAATTATTGTTGAAGTTAGATTGTATAATATTTGCAACAATATTCGAAGAGATCTTAATTTCAAATGTAGGCCTGCCGCCTGGACAAGTTATTTCTGCATATGCGGAACCGACAGTGTTGGCTCGGGCGCTAAGCGCTCGACTCTGATTCGGAGGTCTCGGGTTCGAATCCCGTCGAGACGGCAATCCTGACTGAAGGTTTTCCGAGGTTTTCCTCAGTCGTTAGGCGAATGCAAGGGATTGAGTCCTCCTAAACAGCCCTCGGACATCCCTTCACAATTTCCTATCCGCACATACCTAGTTCACCTGAAGAGGGGCTAATTGCACCCTATAACAGGTTTCCCACGATAAAAATTTTAATTTTAATATGCGGGAACCAAAGTCTCAATTACTACCAATAATGGAATTTCTGTCAAAATACGAATAAAATTATTTTAAACTAGGAAAACGCTGAAGTCCCGCCGCGTTGTTGGATGAGCGTAATTGGTGCATTGAGCTGTCATGTGTTATGCGGATTTTCTGTTCTGTAAAAAAATTATTACTAAGTTCAATTTTTTTTAAATTAAATTAAATTAAATAAAAAATAAACTTTTTTTTTTAATTTTTTAAATTAGGTAATCATCATCATAATCTTAAGGTTCTGTGAAAAAATAATTGAAATCGGATAAAGCATGTAGGTGTTATAAGTCGAAGAAATTTTTTAAAAATAAAAAAAATCGTAAAATTGCGATTTTCATGAGAAATAATTTTCCGATTGCGCTCAAAAACGTGGCAGTTCTAAGTTCAGAGATTTCGAAAGTCTCCATAAAATTTCATGGCAATTGGAGTATTGGTTTAGCCGGAATCGTGTTAACAAACACACAAAAATACAAAAAAAGAAAAAAAAACATTACGTTTTTTTTTCTCCAGTGTAGTGAAATGGAATCTTCGCTTCGCTCGCTACGCTCATCCAATAATATGATAATGCGAACCAAGTTGATAGTATGGAGATTTGCGATACCAGGCACATGGATGGATGGATGGATGGATGGATGGATGGATGGATGGATGGATGGATGGATGGATGGATGGATGGATGGATGGATGGATGGATGGATGGATGGATGGATGGATGGATGGATGGATGGATGGATGGTTTGATGGATGGATGCACATTGAATATAGGAATATCAACTGACGAGCACTTGAGAGACATGATTGTAAAAAGTATATAAATTAAAGGAATGTATATTACCATGGTTATATACTCAATGATATTACTATTGACGATGCGAGAAATGTAAGGAGGGATAAAAGAATCACGTTGTCTTCTTACAGAATCAGAAGTAGAATAATTATGATTTATAGTTCCCAAACATAAATGAAAAGAACAATTAAAATGTTTTAGTTTTTTTTAATGAGTCTTAACAAATCACGAAGACAATTACACGAGTCATGAATAATGAAATTTGATGGTAATGATGCACAAATAATAGTCATCACTTTATTTTGACACACGACGTTGGGAACAAAGCTAACTAAACATAAACCGCGTGCTTCGTTTTACACGAGAAAGTCCTGTTGATCCAACTGTAAATAGTCGTATCATAATTCACAAGTGATAACCCCCATTGTTGGCATGCTGATTTACTTCGCACAAGTCGTTTCAAGTGCTCGACTTGATGGAAATGCAAAATACACCAGATATTTATCACAGCGTGTTTTTGTCCATGTATTATGCTAGTGTTGTAGTTAAAATACTTAAGTTTTATTTAAAGAGAGACCAGAAGAAGACCAGAAGAAGCTAAGTAATTCCCACAACGTTATTGCCATACATTTTGTGAGAGACCATTTAGCGTCTAGATCGAATAAAATTTTGTCAAATATGCAATCAAAGTAGAAGTCACCTTTGATTAAGTTATAAAGAATTTATGTAAAGCTTTATTGGATATATATTTGCATGTTCACCTATCAAATTATGCATCCCATTATAGGCCTATTAAGTCAATAGCTTATTGTATGTTACTTTATTCATAAGGGTCAAATAAATTCCTATCAACATTATAAGTAGTTTCAGTTCAGGATAATTTTGAGAGAAAAAACTTGCGAGAGGAGAGAACTATCGTGGAGGAATAATTCCTAAAATATTGGAAACCTCTTGTAAACCTGAGTCGCGGAATCGAACCAGCGAGCTCTTGAAATAGAGTCCAGCGTGCTAGCTTTGCAACACCTACCTCTACCCACACAGGTAATTATATATTCTCTAACTAATGTCTGCGTGCATACGTCACCATCCATCACGTACTGTCATTCTGCAATACTTCAAGTGTGAAGGTGATGTCACGATACGATGCGATTAGTGTCAACCAAAGAACATTTGACTTTGAAAACGAAGAATGCTAAACTAAAGCCTTGGGATGTAAACACCGTACTTAGTGTCAACCTGGCAAGTAGGCATATTTTAAGCTAAGAGAATTATCATTCCCAAATTTTTTAATGATTAATGACCATAAATGAATATGTTCAAGTATATGTACGTACATTAAATTGCATACGTTTCGATATTCGATGTTTTTGCATAACATGAATTAATAATCGACATTGTAAGGCTATAGGCCTACTCAACGGTGTAAATAGATTGGTGTTGATTCATCTCAACAAGCATGGGTACATGAGTACCCAAAATAACTAAAGCGAATCATACCGCTGTAATGCAACGTCTGTTCAAGCTTTCAATTCCCCTTGGTGGAAGTGCCGAGTGTAAAAGTCTACTTTGGTCACGTACACGCACAGACGGTCAGAAACATTATGAATGTAGGTGAGCCTCGCTCCCTAATTTACAATAAGTCTTAAAAAACAAAAGAACGTGCAATTTGAGTGCATTATATAAATAATTAAGCAGCATGCATGGAACACGGTCACATTTATTCTGTAACAAAATTTGCACAGTACATCCCCACTTAGGCAAACATAATAATTTAGTGGAAAACAAATATAATATAATATAAATAACATGCTGCAATTTATGCTGATTATTGAAGAGGAGATAAGAGCAAAACATGTGCTCAAGGGTGTGACATTACACACTAAGTGAATGCATTTATGATAGCAAGTATAAAGTTCTTGTAATAATACTAATGTAGAAACAGGTATTTTCAAAAGTTGTTTGGTATCTCATTGTACATGTATCTTACATTCAGTTCCTAGTGTAATGCTATACGTTACACAACACTCTTGCAATCAGCTGTGTGGTGTGTTATCCTCGGGCATTGAGCCGACCTAGGTCAATGGTTAAAAGGTAAACAAGAATTGTGAGTAAATAGTTGCGCATTACGCACTGCAAGACTTGACCCAAATGACCTTATATAAAGCAAGACTTGTGAAATGTCAGCGATGCGCACTCTGCATTCTTTCCTCATATCATTCACGAGTGCCATATTGTTCATTATAATTAATCGTTATCATCGTTGTGTTTGACAGTATTTTTCAGTGTAGGTAATGAGCACATTATAGATAAGGTAAATAATTATACCGAGAGAATGAATTAGGGAAATTTTGTGTTTCGTTCTTCACTAAATGACATCACTCGTAAATATCGTTCAAGTAAAACCCAAGCTAGGCTGTCCAAGCTACCTGACCAAGTCTATTTCATTCGCGTCCCAACGTCAATGCAAACCCCAATTGTCAAAGGGATTTTATAATTTAATTTAGTTTTATGTTTGGTTGGAAGAGTTAATTATATCAAACGAACGCAGGGCGAACAGGGGATTCCTTGAAAGGTTAGGGTCACCTTTAAAAAAATTGTGTGTGAGGTTCACATATTATATTTTAAAATTATATAATTTTGAAACGCATAGAATATTCCGAATAACATTCTGCAAAAGTGCACACACACATGGAGGGAAACTGTAGGTATTTTCTAAAAATCTATTCCATATATCCATGTTCCATCTATTTTTGCATAAACATACAGTATGCTTCTAAAAGGAACGTATAAAATTAAGGAAAGTTTGGAAAACAGTGCACGAAAACAGTGCAGAAACAAGTTTGTTTACAGTGATATAAGGCAACGTGTTTTGATCGACGTTTCAAGCGCATCGCAATCTTCCGATAACCCATTCACTTTTCGTCCAACAACCATCACATTCCAATTTTACTAGATCAGGTGCGAGGTGAACGAGACATCATGGTCTTATTTGGTTGAAGGCAAGATCATCGCATTGAAATCTGATCGCTAGGTTCAGCATTGTATTTACGTATATTTCGTATTCTTCAAGGCCTTCTCGCTGCTCCAGTTGGGTAACCAGCGGTTTGAGGATGATCCCTTAGGCTCGCAGGGCAAGAGTTGCTGCAGACTTTACTTTCCATAACCTTCAGCACTAATAACAACTATAAGCACTAATAATAACCATGAGCACTCTACTCCAAACTCCCCCAGAATGCAAGAGAAAAGCGTTCCCGAAAACGCGACAGTTAATTCTTTTGCAGTAACCTAATTTTACATAAACCTCTATTTTTTTAGCAATTGTCCAAAACTGTTTGCGTATGCATGGAGGGGTGGGGGGGTACAAACAAATGGTCGTTTCCCATGTAATGGGAGTATAGAACTTACTTTTTAACTTAAAATACATTTTAAACACTTCTTACATATAGGAATGAGAGAACGGTTGACTACCATGTAGGCCAATACGAGACAAGACAACAATATCGATATATCCAAAATGGTTCGACGGCTTTTTAACGATACAACCAATCAAATTGCGATTGCGAAGCATAAAAATAAATGTAAAATGTAGAATAGAAAATTGATTTAGATCAATTTTATGTTTCAAATTGTATTTCCAATGTATTTCCTATGATTGTTTCTGAAATTGTTCAATTTCATATAAATTGTGAATATGCCATGTTGAAAGGGGACCTAGCTCTTCAGTCACAATTTTAATTATTTATAATTAATTAACTTAATTAAGAGCAACAATATTCGTGCAAACCTCGTATAGTTAGGGTGCAACCGTCATGGATGAACTCGACCGTGGTAACCCCCACCCCCAACGGTCATAAGAGCACACTCGGGCGTCACGCACCGCTATCAGCACACGCACTACATTTCACGCACGTCTACGCTTTACTCCCGGTCAAAGTCTGCACCATTCATAACATTACCCCCCACACTGAAGGAGAAAGTTAGGTGCCCAAATAACATGTGCGAGCGTGAAATTAGATATTTCATTGGCTTAGTTTGTAGTTTCAGTCTTTATGCGACTTTCCTCTGTAATCTACACTACTAATCATTTCACATGATTTTTTTACACCTAATAATTTCTTATATCTCACTCTCCGAACTGTATGCTGAAGTCATAACTATTCAAATATACTATCCGTGGGCAATCTGAACTTGGTATTTAGTTGCACTGCATGTAGTACCCAAACGGATGACATCAACCCATGAAGGCACAAATTTTATAAACTTGTGTATTTCTTCAGACTGTTAACTCTTTTGGACAAATAATTTCCAGGTTTAAAATTGAAAATTTTAGTAGGCTTGTGAGAAAGTATATTATGCGGTTGCCTCTATAGGGTTAAAATGTTCATAATATTGCTTATTTCCACATTTCTAATTCATTTCTCCTGCATAAACTTGTCAAAGTTCCACCAATTGTCTGGCAGTAAATGTGCTATTATATAGACAATTGGCAGAACTTTGACAAGTTTATGCCTTAGACCATATATCGGGTGGACAGAGCGCGCGCCTATACCTGCCGTTGCAGCGGTTGAAGCCGAGTTGGGAACAAAGAGAGTGAGAGAGAGGGAGAGATTCTCGGAAGTCGGTGGTGGCAAGAAGAGCGTAGTACCATTTGAACGTACAGTAATTTCGCGTACTAGAAGTAGTGAATCTCTCGTTACTTTCGACAATGGGATGGTTTCTTAAAATGTATTATGCATATTTATTCCATGGGACAACACATCAAAGAAGATTTTAATTTATTTTAACCATATTCCGATAGAAATTTATTTCTATGTGTTTGGCGGAAATATGCCAGATTTCAACATCTTCATCATCATCATCATCATCTGTAGCCTACTATATTTTATTTTTATTTACGGGAAGGAAATGTTTTTTCTAAAAGGGGTATTCACCCTTCACCCACCAAACTCAAAAAATATATTTCATTTTGACTAACTAGTTATGAATTTAAAACAGAACAAATGTTGGTCCACCGTTACCAGTAAATTTTCCTTACGTTAATTTTCGATCTAGACGTCCGGTAAATCTCACATAAGAAATAACAAGGGGACGACCTTTGAGCCCCGTGACCTTAGAGGATTTTGGTATAAAATTGGCCGTCATTGACGTAGGTATACTCAGCTACGTTGTCTGTAAATCATTACGTAATTTAGCATGTGGTTTGGTCAAAATATGCTTATTACCAAGAGAAGGTGTAATTTCGGAACGCATATTTTTGCGTGTTAAGAGTGTATATTATTCGTGCAAGTTTCTAAATGCACATTGTAGATTGGTAATGCTGTAGTAATAGTATAGTCTATGTGAAACAAAAAATAAGCAGGTTGAAGCGGAATTCTCCAAAACTCAAATTTTCTCAAATTTCAGAATAAAAAGCTTTTAAAACATCGTGTTTGCATGGTAAAATAATAATATAATTTGTAAACAGTGTCATTTTAGTTTTGTAACCTATTGGGCTCTATTAAAAAATAAAAAATCTATCAAAAACCCAAGATGACATAATTATTATGAAACCCTTTGCAAATAGGGTTCATGGGGGAATGGCTGAATAAGTAGTGATAGTATTATATAGAACAGAATTTTGTAACACTTAAAATGTTAAATTAATTAATATTTTGATTTTTGATAAAGGTGCCTATTATGCAAGTGAGGTTGTTTGTTGAGGAATAGGGTGGGGGGGGGGGAGAGGGGTACATCAGATGTCACCATTCTCAAAATCACTTTGTTATTGTTTGGCTGTAGTGAGGGCATACAAAATAATAGTAGAACGAATATTGGCCTGCACTTTTTTAAAGGAAATAGGCCTATGTTTCCATCCAAATATAACAATTTTTGTGAAAAACAGTTCAAAACAATAATTATGCGTATGAATACGAAATGATATTTTGCACTATAGTGAGCTATAAAAATGATAACACAACAATCACTTTATACATTATGCTGTATTTTATTTATATAATAATACCAAATCGCCTTCAACAGCTATTATATACCAGAAGTATAAGGCATATTATGTTCATGACAGGCCATGTGCTTTCTCAGGTCTATATTCACTTGAAATATATATTTGGTAAAATAACCACAATAATAATCTGAAGTAAAATAGTGTCCTACATTACGAAAAATAAATTCAGTAAAATATTTGCACGTGGAATGAAAATCCACATTGTTTTACAGCTCTTTACTGTATCTTTGCATACAGTCAAACGCAGCGCGCGCGATGTTTTGCCACCACCTCGTTCTTGGAACTGTCCGCAGGTCGGCTTCACGAATATTGCCGCGCTATCCGTCTACCCGAAGGGTATAGATGGTCTAAGGTTTATGCAGGGGAAATGAATTGGAAATGTTGAACAATATTCTAAAGTTTCAAATTATTTGTAAAAAAAAAAAAAAAGTAAAAAGATGGTCCAATATGTTTGTAAAACCTTGATGGATTTAGTTATCAAACGAATTTAAATTAACATTTTACGATGTAAAATAAGTTGGCTCGAGCCCACCCAACGTCTTACTATTGACAGTAAATTGGTTAGTAGCACGTCATCAGTTATTTACAATTTAAAACATGTAAAATGATGACGGAAGTCAACTGAAGCATAACAACAAAAACACGTGGAATTTGAATCACTAATAAAATATGTAATCGCGATGCCTTCTTGAACAACAACGATAACGAAATATAATTGGATATTAGCATAGAACAAATATGTAGTGGGTAAATTAGGTTTTTCAAACATATTATCACTAAAAGCAGTTTAATTTTAATTAGCAATTAAAATAGTTGAACCATTATCAATTCGTATTTTTAATTCGGGCATTGCATAACCTGCCATGTAAAATAACACAAGTGCAAACTCACAACGAGCCGATTACGTTGGTCTTCAAACTGAAAAGAATTCGAAATATCGAACATGCTTGTTGATGTTTGGACAACGCCTGGCCAGGCGTGCTACGGAGTGTTACATGTCGGTTTCCGCGTGAGGACGCCAGCAAGCTTTCTAAACCTAACAATCATTATTACAGCCTAGTTATGAAACTAATTAACACAAAATAGTGTTTTCGATTTCGACTAATAAATTATATTGCATTACGGTATGTTTATTGTGCAACGATTCAATAATTATTGCAAACAATTAAAATGTATATAATTTATTTATACGATACATCAGAACATCTTATTATTTTGTAATTTAATTCGTCTTTTGAAATATTATTTGCTATAGAATTAATAACATACAAAATAAATATTGAATATTAAAATTAAAATTTTGACTTGTATATCATTTTTTCCCCTTTAGCTGCTAGTAAGTTTAGTAACCATTGGTTTCCACATCATGCCAAATGGCAGAGGGTCGGTTTGCCAAAAGCCTTCAGACAAAATCGAATCTCGAATCAAAAGAGCGGTCGTGTTCAGTGTTCTATAGTTTTGAGTTGAGCCATCTACAGAACACATAGAACAAGAGTTATTTTTAAAATGAACGATAACTGACCCGACCGCTCAAACCATCTGGCTCCGAAATACCACTCGACTCTAACCTATATACTTCCGGATAAAAAACAAAAATAAAATCGATTGCAGGTAGGTTACTGTCACTTTCTTTCTACCAGATCGTCTGAAATCCGGCTTTAAACATTTCCTCAATGGCAGGATTAGATTAGACACGGCCATGGATGAACGATTGATTACAAACCACAGACGATTACAAACCACATCAGATGCTGGTGAATCGTTATGATAAAATGCAGTTGGTGGATCTCATAATGAATTTTAATAGTTATTTAATCAGTAAATACATAGTTGACACCATTAATATCGTCTATTATATTAGATAACATCCATAGAACCATGACGAGCCAAGTAGGCCCAACTGGCTACCGTGTTCATTTCCATATGATTAGGTAACTCGATATAATTTGTTAAACTATTGTATTGTACAAATTCTGTATTGGAAGTATGGAGTCAAAATTCATCACTATTTTCGTAAGTTTACTAGTTGCCATAATAACTCGCTATATGAAACTGCCAGTTACTGAGTAAGTTTAGAGATTGCACTCGGATGACTCTGTCAGCAACTTTATTTATGGCATGGGGTGCGGCTAACATTAGTAATAAAATAGAATAAATTAAACCAGTAGACGTGGTAAATTATATTATTCACTTGCTATTGGACTTAGTTCCGATCGTATGTACTATTTTTTTAAGGAATGATATTCCCCTGTAAAGTTAATATATGTGTGTGTACTGTATATATATACTGGATACCATGGAGTATATAGTGGTAGTCATAAGTCAATAGAATGAATGTACACCTCGCACGTCATGAAGTTCCTAATTTATTTTCGCATCGTGATTTTACCGCACTCGTGTACTGAACATTTGCCGCACGGTATTTAGAAACCAGTATATTACTGGTCAAGGCCAGCGAGGGGGAACTAGCATTCGGATACGATCGCCACAGGGAAGTGTATATATTTGTTTAAATAACGGTCGTATTTTTCTGTTTTTATTCATGATTTTCACGGCCGTCAGGTGTTTTAATAGCACTAAGTATTAATTATTACTGGGGAGTGGCAAGAACGGTGCATCGCGATCGTGCAATGCAATAATCCAACTTGATTTATTACCCTCCTCTGATGCATTAGCAACGTGCATTTCCGGTGTTGGTGCGTGCACCAAAGTTGGCCAATTGAAATAACTCGTTACTGGAAATTGCGATTTTGCAACATATTTTCCCTTAATATGCATTCAAAACACAAGAAATTTTCAAAATTGATAATAATTTTTGGTTTAGATTAAATCCCGCTTATTTAAATTTAACTATTAATTTGTTAATTCCAAACTTCAAAACATTTCTTTGAGATTTTTTTAAAAATTTGTCGTGATTATCTTCAAAGTTCGTAGTTTTATTGATGAGCGTAGCGAGCGAAGCGAGCGAAGCGAAGATTCCATTTTACTACACTGGAAAAAAAAATCCGGAATGTTTTTCTTTTTTTCTTTTTTTTTCTGTTTGTATTTTTGTGTGTTTGTTAACACGATTCCGGCTAAACCGCTACTCCAATTGCGATGAAATTTTCTGGAGCCTTCGAAATCTCTGAACTTAAAACTGCCACGTTTTTGAGCGCAATCGAAAAATTATTTCTCATGAAAATCGCAATTTTACGATTTTTTTCGATTTTTTTGGAAATTCTTCGCTCTTAAACACCTACATGCATAATCCGATCGTAATTAAATTTGTATGGGACCTTTCTTATATGAAACTCTAAACATGTGTCAAATTTAAGCACAATCCAAGATTATTTCTCATAAAAATTGCAATTTTTCGATGTTTTTTATTAATTTTAGACGTTCTTCACTTTCTACCACCTACATCGTTAATCCGATCGTAATTAAATTTTAATAGAACCTTCATTTAATTAATCAATAGATTCATGCCGAAATTGAGGTTAATCGAAGAATTATTTCTGACAAAAAATTACAATTTTTCGTTTTTTTAAAAAATTCGTTTAATTAACATAAGACAAGGCGGCTCAATGCAATGCATATTACGCTCATCCAACAACGACTTTCGGCGTTTTCCTAGTTGTAGGTTTCACACCTCTATCTAAACTTTGATATTTGGATTTTCTAAGCCAGAAACGTGAATTATTTACAAAACGATTTCAAAAACAGTATATTCATAATAAGTATATTTCTTAATAGAGTATACATCCCTAAGAACCACCTGCCACGAGTCGAAGACGTTATGTGTACGGACAAGAGCGAGGTCAGGAGATGGGTGTGAGACATGATCTCTCTACTGAGAAACATGTACTGTCTGTGTACGTGTGGTTTGGAAAGTGCGATGCCGTAACAGCTTCGTCCCGGTACAATATGATGGTAATATATTATTATGTGGTGGTGGTGATTGAACATTCATTATAAAATGACCCCAATGTCAAATGCATTTTATAACAAAACAATTTCAACATTTAAAATAAAGAAAAAATCAATTCTTTTTACCATCGTTCAAAATAATCGTTCGATACAGTAAAAGGACATAATCGCATATTGACTCCAACCAATATAAACCAATTTAACATATGAATGTTCAAAGAGGCTCGTACCTTCACTAATTAAAAAAACTGGTAATGTCCCTATACACGGAAAATGCTATGCTATGCTAAATCAGTCGACATATATTTTTTAAAGCGCTACAAAAGTTTATTGAAGTTGTAAGATTTACCATGTACCATCTGGCATTGCGTTTTTTCCTAATACAAAACAATATATTTCGAAAGAATATTCTCATCGTGCTATCATTTGAAACGATATATTTTCGAAATTTGAACAAAGAAATTAGGTAGGTTCATAATAATATTGCAGCAATTTACACTCGGGTTCGAGTACCAGATATTGCATGTCTTCATTTTTGGAGATGATTCTCTTATATACCCAATCTTTTAGCAAACCGTATCGGTACGTATATACTTCGAATAGAGGAATGGGTAGGCATCCTAACTGTTTAGCGGGGTGAGGTCCCGTAAACCGTGACAAACGAATGTAGGCATACGCATATTATCACCATAAACATTTCTTAGCACGAATATGGAAAAGACTATAGGTTCGTGATCGTCACCGGTATGATAATCTCCTCTACAATGGCGTATGAATAATCATAACAGATTGCTTTTGGTTCCGCTACAACGTCGTTCATTGTAAATTACTAACCAGAAGACGTGAAGTAGCCTAGCCGCATGCATTGAGGTAGGTGTTGCAACGAAGAGCTTGCCCGAGGTGTCGGCGAACTGAACACACGCATTAGCATGTGTTTCTAATGTCACGGAACGTCCACGGTTACGAGATATTTGCATTTAACCACGACATTCCGGAAGAGATTTGCCTTGTGTTGTGATAATATCATCATCTTTCTTTCCCACACCGCAGACTCGGCGGGGAGGTGTGTTTTTGCTTTCGGAACCGTCATGGTGTGATCGTAGAGTTGTATATTACCATTGGGGCCTGCAACTTCAGAATGCGATTATACTGAACGAAGTATAGTCAGACTAAACTAAATTAATTTTAATTCAATTCAATTTGTAGTTTGGCAGTATCTCATTCCTGCTGTAGTGGCCAATTAATATAGGTACGTGAAAATAGCGTTTTGTAAATAGATGCTACAAAGCACTATTTTTTTTTAAAATAAACAAAGGTTTTCCAATCTTATCTTAATTTATTTTCCATAGTATCTATAATTTGTTTATACACATTTTTATTCAGTCGATATTAATTTAACTATGATGACCAAATTTCAAATGAAAAATTAAATATGAAAAAGGTTCATACACAATGTTTTGAAGTTAGCCTAAAATTAGATTCTACAAAACGCTATAAAATGAAACTTATACAAATGCTATATACGCTTACATCTAACAATTAGGTAATAACAACGTTATTTATACGAGGATATTCAGATTCTCCAAAAATGTTTTTGATCAATCATAAAATGATGCCGTACCACTTTTTTTACTTTTGAGAAAATCCTAAACATACCTAATTGATTACTGCACGTGCCAAGTGCTTTGGCAGGCGATCCTTCGTATCCATTTATTTAATACATTTTGTAAAGTTTGAGACATGTGACCATTCGTGCGTCCTCGTAAGTCTTGATATCGTTTATATGGCATGCGATTGTTTATAGCAATTATTGCAAAAGAAACAACCGTTGACTTTCTTTCGGTAGAGTGTTCAAGGCTGTATAAGCTAGAACCAATCTTGGTTTTGTATGTCGAACTAATTCCCATTGTAATAATGAGTGTCGATGTCTTGACTAGATTGAATATATAGCAATCACTATTCACTATTCATAGACGAAACCTTGTGAATCCGGGTTAGAGGGCGTCACATCAGTGAAAGGTATGATTGATATTAGGGATTAGGAGAAAAACATTTTGACACAACAACATTTTTACACATTCATTTTCATTCATTCATTCAACATTCATTTTGATGAGCGATTATGAACGTCGTAAAGAGAACGACGAAGACTTTAAGAAAAAGGGAAAAATTGCCTAATTTTGTGGATTTTGCAAACGCAGAATATATTATATGACTATGTTTGAAAACGCCAAAGAATTCCCTCGCCTGATGAGATGAACTATAGAGAAGACGTGTGAAAAAATTATTAAATAAAATTTTAGTATTAACAATCATTTCTAAATTTACATTAGAAAATTGCAAGAAACGCGTTTGTTTTTTAGGTTGACGAGGGAAATGTTCTAAAAAGTTACCTTACAATTTGAAATGCCACAAATTGAGTGTAAAATTCGATTCACATTTAATCATAATTTTCGTAGAACCGTTTAACGATTCAGTTGATGAAGGGCGTTATTTCACAAAAGATTTGTATTAATATGCGCGTGGTTACATTTCCAACTATACACAACAAGCATAAAAAATGATTGTTTATGAATATTGCTTATGAACAAAGGGAACGAGCTCCGATTGTAATTGAATGTTGTTGGAATTATGAGGCGGTCCATTCATTTATTCTGTGAAACGCTTCACTACATAAAACATTTGGCTATACACACCGATCCAGTAGACACTGGCACAAACATGGACATCATCTATCATCTAATCGTGTAGAGAAAATACGTTTAATGTTTAAAAAAATGATTTGTTTGCTAACGGTCTCCGCCAATAAGTGATAGGTATAAGCCAATTTATTGAATGCAATTAACCATAACCCGATAGCTTTATAGCAGATAAGGAACGGACATAAATTACATTCATTTGCCATCAGAAAGGGTGACCTTCACAATTTCAACAACATTCTATTTTCCTGTGGTACACACCGGTACACACAACACATAAACAAATTGCTGAAATACTGACGTATATATATATAGAGAGCATCGATAGAATATTGGCAACTTTGATATAAATGGGATTCCTATAACATTGATTAAGGCAAGCCAAGCCTTCTTTAATCAATGCCTGCTCGCAAGATAATTAATTATTGCTGTACCAGATCATGTACAGTGCCAGTGCCAGTGGTTATTTGCACTTATTGGCAATGCTTACAGATCATATCTCTACGCATGAAATACATTATCATTAATGTAAATCTGTAATAAAAATTACATTGAGATTATTAAATGTGATTATAGCTAGTCTATATTATGTTGAAAATATATTTATTAAATAATTCCAACTAATATATTAAAATCTAAAAAGTAACGTTGGAACTTTGATGTAATACGAAAAACATTCATAAGGTATATTGATTGATATACTACTAATCGAAATAGCTTTATAATTTAATGCACGATAGCGATAGATGAGTGTGAAGGACAATTACAAACATTCAAACCTTAAGTCGCTTCCCTTGGTGTAATACACTTCGTAGTTCGGATATACGAACCAATCATGAGCCACCGCGGACGACATTACTACTAAAATGCTTCCCGACTGCAGGAATAGATTCTGGTAATTATTTAGATATCATTTATTTATTGAAATGAACCCATGGGCAGGTAAAATAAATAAAAAACGCAAAATGTAAACATTTTCATGTTCTTTCTACTGTCAATTCTTTAGCACATTGGAATACCACTTCAAGGAGATAGGTCGTCCCCGACCACCGACCATGCAAGAAGACTTCCTGGAGGACGCCGCCTCGCGCCTGCCACATGTGACACGTCCAGCACACGTCCAGCGCTAAGGTTTCTGCACATCCGACCGACAGGACACCGGATACTGAACAGCCGGAAGTTAAACACATGCCACCCGCCAACTAGGCCTAATTAACTAGGCAAACATTCGACTTTTTACGTTACACTTTCGGTTCAAACGTTGAAACTGCAAACGGATTTTCTGCAATGTTGTTTACAATTTGTTTCCTCAGACCATAACAAATAACACACAAAATAATCAAATATGCAGTTACTGACGTCTCAATAACGGATGTGGTATCAATCCTAATCTACGTTGTTTTAATCGGTTAAAGTCAATATTTTCAAAACGATTATCTAAACTGATCTTATTGTTTGTTTAGCCACAATCTCGTTTTTAGATATAAATACTATGCTAAAGAAATAATAGCAAAATAGCCTTGTATGCTCACTATCACCGACGAGATCACCGATTACCAGCTTCCATTACATCAAAGAAAGCATGGGTTGAATTAATCACGCGTTCTTTTATATATTAATACCCGTAACATGACTCTTGGTCTTGGTCACTCAAGGTAAAATATAAAATAAAAACATCGTAGTGACGACATGCCTTACTAAAAAACGCAAGGGCAAATTTAAATTAAAATATTTCTGAATGAAAAGGTTCAAACGATTTGTAACAGTATATGCAAATCCGTGACCTGCAGTTGACTACAAAGGAAAGTACTCTCTTTAAACAATTAGTATCATAGTAGATACAGATCATACGTCGTGCTGCAATGTTAACCCGTGACCTACCGTCAAGTGGAAGTACACAAAGATGCTTCGACGTTTTATGGAATCCATGACAATTCTCGTTTTATTGTCTACTATCGAGAACATCGAAAGGATCATTTTTTAAATTTAATTTGTTTATAATTGGATACACAGCAAAATATTTGTCTTGACAAAATTCTGTTTCCGGTACAGAAGGTACAGAAATTATTAGTTTCTACCCCCCAAAAAAAGGGGAGACACATATTTTGGAGCACACCGTTTGAGGACATGATTTTATATCAATATATTTTAATATGTATACATAAAAGTTAATATCATCTGCGTTTTCAACCCCTATTCATATTCAAATCATTATTTACAATAGACTACTAGGTATACTATTAATTTTATAACATCACACCTTCATCCATGCATGCGCAATGCGCAATGTATTTACTAAAAACGCGCAGGACTAACAGGAACCTGAACCTATCGCACTGAATGTACAAGACCTTAGTTCGATCCCCGATGCATGCACTCGCCTCGCTCTCCTCATCTACACTCTCGCATGCCTAGCATAATTGGCTTATATAACAATAGAATTGTGCAAAGCGTGACTCGAATGTGTTTTAGCAACAGGTTTCAGATGTTTACATGAAACGAAAGTAAATACGTTGGCTTGGTTATCGAAGAGCGCTTCAATGTGCTTCAATGTGCACAGTGAGTGAGTGGACAAATGTCAAAGTAAGAGTTAGTGTAGTGTTTGAATACAAATATCGAGAAATCGATATGCCACCATAAATACTAAACAATAATAAGAATAGAATTGATTATCAGTGGCTGGCACATCTTGATCAGTTTATTTTTTTATTTGTTTTACTAGGCCTATCGTAAATTATTGATGCAAAATTATGGATAAACGTCTTGAAGTTTTGATCTGGGGTACAATACAAACGAGAAACATACAAAGTACAATCAAATCTCTAAAGCACAAACACTTTCCGAAATGCTTCATTTTCATTTTAGAAATTCGAGACTTTTTAAAATCAACATGTGTGTTGTTATTAAATAATTGCATGGGTGATTTGCAAAAAAATATATGCGTAAAGTGTGTATTTTTTTACATGTCGGATAGACAATTTTTTTTAAATTTAGTAATAACTGCTATTTTAAGTGCATTGCATTTTGTTTTAAATTATTAAATACAACATATTACAAAATAGTACATTTTTCCAATCACAGAATGGAAAATTCGCTTTCGACAAAAGCGCAGTGACTTTCTTTAAACTTTTGAATATATACATGTTTTGCATTCTAAGCTTGTTGATTTCATTCATTATACAATCGAATACCACTATATAAAATCAATCGGGGAAGTATAATATGTTTAAACTGGGGGTTGATAAGACGTGCTATCTTTAAGGTCAGTAGTGGGGGGGGGGGGGTGCAGAAGGGTGTCGTTCTAGGACCACAACTATTCCCCTGCCTCAAGCTAGATACCGTACAGTTGTATAAATCATGCACACTGCAGGGGGCCTAGCCTATAGGACTACCACTATAGGAGGTATCACGAATAGTAAACACCACATTACGTCACAAATATAACATGCAGCATTTTATAATTATGTATCTAACCTTTCTGACGGTATCAACGGTAAAACACACTAACCGGTTCTGAAAGAGGAGCCGATAGATTAATTTCAATATGTAAATTTATCGCCAACGGTTAGGAAGGATTTAAATCCACCGAAGTATATCATAGAAAACCATCAACAAACACAACACAATAAAACTTATACTACTAGCATTTTGAATATTTTATAAAATTGAGAGATAAAATATTTATTATATAAATACCAACAAAACTCTTGTTTTACACATACTATATTTTGCCAAAACGATAAGTTTTAAAATACCAATGTTGGAAATCATTAGTAGCTATTGTAAGTTTTGCCAATAAAGTGGATACTCAAAATTGATATTGAACCTTCGAATGCCAACAACACTTTCTTCATGCATTACTTGATTGCATATTACTTGTAATATCTAGGCCTGCGATCATTAGCATGGCAATTATAAATTATATAACCATAAGCTGAGAATCACGGGGCATGATTAGTTTCACATTGTAATAAAATAACGCCGATACCTTTATGACCTAGGAAATGTGAGAACAACTTGTGTACCATCCTGTTCCTCGCAAAGTTGCGCAACAATGTTAGTTGTTTCGGGCGTTACATTTCCCTTGTCGCATTCATCTTTTCACTGGTTGATTGCCTCCTAACGGGTCCTGGACCGAACCAACTTGTTTGTGTGTGACAACATGATCAGCTGACTGTTTATGACAGCTTGATCGACTGAGGTGAGATGCTACGGCAAACATTGATAACGGTAAAGAAGAGACGGAATGTCATTCCACGTGGTTTTAATCAAATAGTCTTTAGTTTGCAGTGGTTGTTAATCGTATGCATTTACAAACAAGCACCGCCGACAGAGAACCAGGATATAGTATAGCCTACACCAGACTAATATAGTAAATTTCTTCGAGCATTTAGGTTTCAACTTTCTAACTTCCTTGCTTACATGTAATTCATAACACTGTTAACATTTTTGGTTTTCATGAAGAGTCAAATAAAATTAAAACTGTGCCAACTCTCAGAAATTCGGGGCAATTTTTTTAGATTTTATTACATTTGAATCAATTCCCATGATAATAGTAATTGGATGAGCGTAGCGAGCGTAGCGAGCGAAGCGAAGATTCCATTTCACTACACTGGAGAAAAAAATCCGGATTTTTTTTTTTTTTTTTTTTTTTTTTTTTTTTTTTTTTTGTATTTTTGTCTGTTTGTTAGCACGATTCCGGCTAAACCGATACTCCGATTGCGATGAAATTTTATTGAGACCTTCGAAATCTCTGAACTTAGAACTGCCACGTTTTTGAGCACAATCGAAAAAAAAATCCCATAAAAATCGCAATTTTACGATTTTTTTCGATTTTTAAAAAATTTCTTCGATTTATAATACCTACACGCTTTGTTCGATTGTAATGATTTTTTCACAGAACCTTTATTTTATGAATTTATATATTCGTGGAAAATTTAAGCGCAATCAAATAATTATTTCTCATAAAAATCGCAATTTTACAGGGTTTTTCTTTTTTAAAACAATTCTTTGACAAATAACACCTACATTCTTTATCCGATTGTAATGATTTTTTCACAGAACCTTAATTTTATGAATTCATATATTCGTGTAAAATTTGAGCACAATTGAATAATTATTCTTATGGAAATCAAAATTTTACGATTTTTTTCTTTTTTAAAATTACGATTAATTAAAAAAATTAAAAATTAAAGTTTATTTTTTATTTATTTTAAATTATTTAAAAAAAAATCATCAACTTAGTAATGATTTTTTCACAGAACAGAAAATTCACATAACACATGGCAGCTCAATGCACCAATTACGCTCATCCAACAACGCGGCGGGACTTAAGCGTTTTCCTAGTTTACAAAAATGAAATAACAATGTGTTCGAGCATGATGACTTCGTGTTCGCAAAATGCATGACAATTATTAGTTCACTGAAAATATGAAGCAATTGTGTTATAATCACTTAGGCAGTGTTATTTTTTTAGGTTACACACAAATTATTGAATATTTTCTGGTGAGATTATTGGATGAGCGTAGCGAGCGTAGCGAGCGAAGCGAAAACTTCAATTTCACTGACCCCTCAAAAAATTTAGCTCGGTTGTTTTTTTGTTTGTTTGTTTGTTTTTTTTTGTTTGTTTTTTTGTCTGTTTGTTCGCACGATTCCGGGCAAACGGCATAAGCGATCTTGATGAAAATTTGACAGGACCTTCGAAATCTCTGAACTTAGACGTGCCACGTTTTTGGGTACAATCGAAGAAATATTTCTCATGAATATCGCACTTTTACGATTTTTTTCGATTTTTAGTGCGATATTTTCGTGACATTTGGGCCGATTGTGACCAAACGGGTGGCGCTACAAAGTTCATATTTTAAATGGACATTAAGGTTATGGTGATGTGGTACCTTGTGAAAAAAAAAGTTGAAAAAGGTAACCAGAACCCATAAAATAAACGTACTTTTACGATTTTTTCGATTTTAGTGCGATATTTTCGTGACATTGGGCCGATTCTGACCAAACGGGTGGGGCTACAACGTTCATATTTCACATGAACATTAAGGTTATGGTGATGAAGTACCTTTTATAAGAAAAAGTTGAAAAAGTTTGCCAGAATCCATAGAAGAAAGGTTTAGATATAAGTTTTTTGAGGTTTATAATAACAATAACAAGTAACATTTTAAACTCGACAACAATCACCTACAATGCATTCACAAAAGCACTTGCAAAGGAAAATGGTCCCACGCAAACAAAAAACTTACAAAAACGCTCATCCATCAACGCGGCGGGACTTTAGCGTTTTCCTAGTATTATCAAATCTTTTAGGAAAGTATAAGAAGTATAAGTCGGCCAGTTCAAGGAGAGGCCGCCCACACGACAACAAGGTCAAGATTCATCCAAGCATTCGGAAGTGACATTGACAAATTGGACGACACTCGCATACCTAAATCTTCGAAAAGCAACTTTCCTAGCTGAGGACATGTATCCGGGTGTATCACCGTTAGGTATGTATGTATGAAGACGTCATCTATATTCGGTGTACTTGCTCATAGCCTAGATGATCCATCATCCCAGCAATGTCTTCAACGACCCCACTCATTTTAATTTATAACGGTAGGCAATCAACTATTCCAACTTTCAAATATGTCATATACTCACTGGTATAGAAACCTCTACAAATATGTTACAGTGCCGGTATTGTTTTCAATGTACAAATCATTCAAAGTATAATGCCATAAAATGTATTTCTCTATGAATTATTTGAAAAGGTAAAATAAAACTGATATTTAAAAAAACTAGATAATGTTCTGCTCAAATTAGTAAAGTGACAACTTTAATAATAATATCAATTTAACAACAAGCCGATTGAATTAATTGCATTGTAAATAGTTGCAGATCATCAGTAATTGAATCGCATATAAACTGCAGCATTTGACAATGACATGCGTGCAACAAGCAGAAACGAAGGTCAGTGCGAAAGTTATGTCAATAATCCCTCATCAATAACAAACAAATCACGTCAACTGTCAAATAAGAAAAAAAATAACATCAATTACACCGATAAAAAGAATTTATGACTAGCATGGGAAAATATTTAAATATACGTCTCACTTCACAACAGATTTTCTACGATGTTAATATAATTGAATAAAATGTTATTGTTGTGTTATAATTAAAATTAACAATGTATTTATTTGAATAATTCAAAACTTTCTGCTGTATTTACCGTTAAAAATTTAGACACACCAGTTTCATAACTTACAAGTGATAGGGAATATTTTTTATTTCGAATATTATGCATTTACGTCTTTAGCTCTGAGCAAATTTTGGCTTTTGTAGCATCTACTTTAGATGACATATTTGGAAGCATACATGAAACCCATTAATGTGTGGGGGGAGAGGGGGGGATTCTTGCACTTCTAGTGAGAAATTATACACTCATGTAGGTACATTTAAATGATTGCAATTTAGGCCTAATTGTCACCACAAAAAACATAAAAACACAATAGGCATAATAAAACCTTATTTTTAGTATAGTTTTCAAAAAAAAATCAAAACGCTAAATTTGCATACCATTTCAACTGATCTTTGGTATATTTCTACACCCAATGAAGCCTATAGATATGATGTATACACAATTATTAGAACGTATCTCTATCGGAAGACAGTTTTATGTCCACCTGCCAGTGAAATGTAAATCCCACAACACAAGTGCACGCACATCACCGGCCAGCCGACCGGCCGACGTGCCTGCTGGACCGGAACCAGCGACCGTCCACAGTCCACACCAATGATAGGAGGATCTGGGGTAGAACATATTATATCAGTCAACTGATCTTCTTGGTTCGCACGAGTCTCCCAATCACATTCGCAACGGTCGTTCTAGGGGCCTGGCCGCAGTAGGTCACAGTCACAGTATGGTCACATTACTCGCTATACTGACGGGACATACATACAGGATAGTCGGTAGGAGGAAGTTTTCATTTTAATTGATATACGGGATTGAACAACTAGAATATTTTATTTATTTATTTATTTATTTATTTATTTATTTGAAAAAATATCGCATTTAGACTCTATTCACTCAGACAATAATAAATCTTACTTAAATTTGTTTATTTCGCTAAGATGTTGATGGAATGAAAATGAAATCTCTAGTAAAAATATTCGGGATGAGACGTTTAAACGTAAATTCGCAAAACGTAACGTTAAAAAAATGATTTTTTTTGTTATCACTTTTGGAGACTACACAAACACGGGCTAACAGATTAGGCCGATAATTTTCTAAAAATGCTCAATTTTGGTGGAGGTGCCGGGTCCCAAACTGTATTAAGACATCTTGTCTGTTACACATGGTGGAAGTGTCGGGTCATTAAATGCAAGAGTGAGAATAAAAACGTTGTTAATTATTCGTCGGCCGGTCATAAGTACAAAATTACGATTTTTGTTATGAAACCTAGGCCTCTGCCTACCTAAATTTATATATATAAAAAAAAATTAGAAAATAGGGTTTAGAACGTTTAGAACGTTTAAACGTTTAAACGCGATTAGTTGAAGGGGTTAAACGTTTACGAAATTAAACGCTTTTTCCCATCCCTATAAAATATGTTGTAGACTTTCACGACACTAATAGTAAAACCGATGTAGGGATGTTGTTATGTCATTTCGTGCTCGAATTATTTTCATTCTTGGTAAATGAAAAGCCAGATTATTCAGAGTCAAGATAATAATTTGATTATGATGGAAATTTGAAAAGGTAGTTTTTTTCTATTCTTGTAAAGCATCCAACAAAGCATTGAGTAGGTCAGCGACGCAACAGCCCTAATATCAACCAGAACTCGAAATATATAGATATGGTTGAGTAAAATCAAACGATTGACATAATTTCAAATTGTTTAAATCTAAAGAAGTGTTGGAGACGAATACATAATCAAGAACCAAGGTCATAACCATATGCAGTTTGCAACCTTGTAGATAATTTAAATCACGAAAAATAATAAACATGTCTCCGGAGGGCTTGTTATAGTTAACAATCGTCACAGTTTTTTTGTTGTTTCTGACCCTAATTGGAATAATTGCATTTAAAATATTTATTTACATAATCAGAAATGGTAAAGTTTTTTTTTAGAAATATTTGCAAAATATATTATTGTATTTGCAGATTTGTGAACACTATTTTTGTTATTCTGGTCGGTAAATCGAGAAGCCGTTCAGCCTTGCAGCATGTACTTCTCCTAAGCCTAAACAACTTCTTGTTTGTAGGCGACATTAATGTAAAGTACTGTAAGCTTATTATTCAGTTCAATGGACCACAAGCATAGCGTTATCAGCACGGCAAGCAAGCACAGTTGGGAATGTGCGTTATTTATGTCAGCGACAGCGAGGAGCGCCTAACGGTGTAACCAAGTCCGCATTCAATATGATAGACATCACCTTTACCTTGCAGGACTCTGAAGGCAGATACATTATACCAGAGATCAGGTGTAAATCAGAAACTATACATGCGTGTGAACCAGGCAGCCAAGAAGCATGCTTCGTTTCATTGAGTTGATTGATTTTGTTCATTGGCCATGAAATTTGATTTGAATTTACAAGATATTATCCAGTGGACGCCTGTATTTGCTCGATCAGTGGTTTCGTGAGCGCATCCTGTCATGGGAGCGAACGAGTTGTGACAATTACCGTCAGTTTGTGGCTGTTTTGGTTAAACATAATTGAGGATGTTTTAATGAGCTCATTAATAAGATGACGTGCTCGTAATGACAATCTCATTTCACAGAACCAGACAAATGTAAACATGATCTTAATTGGTTGATTACGCTGGGCAGGAAATTTGAAGCATTTTGACGTCATGCACCTCCGTTGAGATATTTACATATAGTTAATGACGTGTGAATAATAGTTTCGACTAGGGAAATATGTATGTCCTATTTGTAAGAAAGCATAGAACCACAAAATAATTAAAAAAATAAATTAAGTAAGAACATTTTTCAAAATTGGGAAACATTTTCGATATTGTTACGTACCATCATTTTGAATGTCCACGATTCAATTGTATACATAGAAATAACTAACCTTCATTTTCTGATACGTGGAATTTAATTAAAACTGACAAAACGATGAACATCCCAACTGTCGAGTTGCTACCATAGACGGTCACCCGATAATTAGCTGAAATCGAGCATGCACAATTACTCCAACCCTATTACGTCACATATTGCCCTAGAATAGTAAGAATCCTTTATTGTTACTGATTAGCAATTAATTATCCTACAGGGGAAAAAATGTAGCAAATAATAATATATTGATTTATTATGATAATTTCACAACTTTCATTGTAAACAAGAAATGACATGTTGCACATGTCAAATGTCAAACAAATTAATATGTATCGAAGCCATGAATTTCACTTGCACTTTTTCAAACTATCTTACACAACAAAGTGGTTAAAAGGTTTCTTCTGTCCACAAGCTATCTGTGTTTCCCATCTCACACCTTTGTGTGATAAGAAGACAAACAAGAAGACATACTGCGACATCGGGCTCAGAAGTAGGACAAGGCACTGACTTCACATACCCGCAGACAAGCCCGAGGCTGATGACGCGACCGAATAACTTAGCGTTGATGACCGTAGTGATGCGTTTCTGCAGCTTCCCATGGGCTAACGAAAAGTGACAAATTTCACATTTCGCAAATGGCTATATAATCGTTCTGCCAGGAATAATCCGACATAATTATACGAAACTGCAATATTTTATCCAGCAAGGATATATCGATATAGTCACAGTCGTAAATTGTTAATAAATATTATTATTATTCACTAACATTGTCGATTTTAGACTTTCTAAAAAATCCTAAAATCAAAAAAAAATTACCGCTTACCTAAGTAAAGTACGATTCACATAAGTGTAATGTACCGTAAGTCAGCCGCGCGAATAGGAATTTCCCCAAATGGTTACATAAGTGAGACTAAAATCAGCGTAGTATAATGTACGTAACCAATTGTGAATAGTATTCATGTACACCCAGTACAACCCAGTATTCAAATTAAAACAACAATCAACAATAAAATTGTTATTACCCATTAGAATTTACTTTTAAAAGTATCAATTACAATTTACATTGGTCGAGGTAGAACATGAGTCATTTCACGGTATTAAAAGTGAGGCTTTGTTTTATCAAGGCTATGTTAAACGGCTTTAACCACAGTGTCACCTACTTGTGATAATGTATTCACTACTCGCAGTTTGGAATAAATCTCGAATCGCAGACCTGTTGACTTAGGATTGAGTTTTAAATTGCAATGTTGGCGAAGGTAATTATTCTCAATAACAAGTCGAAGTAAACATTTACATGGAAGACATATTGTGTTTGGTGAATGGCAAACCCAGAAATATTTGTAGAAATAATGAAAATATTATTGTTGGGCTAGATATTTTGTATGTGTAATAAATAAACTAATACAGTTCGCAGTGACTTATGATTATGAAAGACCCGAGTTTGAATCCCGCCCACGGAATTTCATATATAAAGTACTAACATAACAGCGTCATAGTCGCCTACTATAAAACCAAGGTTAAACATACATATCACTTTTGTTTCGAATTGCAAGAAAAACATTTACAAGGGGTACTCATGATGCATAAATAAGCTTGATCCAACCGGACTGACACTAAAGTTGTAGTCCCAAGTCGAATTTAAACTACATATACAAAAGTGGCATTTTTTCATTTCACCCACGGACAGACCGACAGAGGTATAGCTCATGCGAACGCGTGTAACTCTGATTCGGGAGGTAACTGATTGGACACCCTTCACCGGCAATCCCGACTGAAAGCTTTTCCCCTCCCTTCCCCCGCCCCCTTCCACAACTACCTTCCTAATTGCAGAGTCACCTGCAGAGGGAGCACCAAGTAAAAAATCAAATACAATTTCGTATTTAGAGTCTAAAAACTCAAATCCCATAACTAATTAAAGGCAGACCAAGGCCAACCATGTTGGCGCCGACAGCCATCGACGAGAAAACAATGACCAAGTAGAGACCCTAGGAGAAACTTAAAATTGAAAATGTGCCTCGTTCGCCTTTTACGGGATTCGAACCCTGGACCTTGAGTTGAGACTAACCACAAGACCAACGAGCAACATATGAACCGTACATGGCCGTCCGCGGTGGCACATACGATTAGGTTTCTGGTCCAAAGCGTATGGCTCTACGAGGACGTAGGTTCGAAGCTCGCATAAGACATGGGTTTTGTAAACGTCATCGTCATCTTTTACCACTCATCGTCTCGAATAGCCTCGGTGCAGTAATAGAGACTTCAAGAAACTAAAATCATTATCATGAACTGTACAACAGGCAGCCCACCAGGCTCACTCTCTTCCTCCCGAGCTGTACCTCGGTAATGTGTTTGGTTTTCCGCTAGGCCCCCTGGGCTAAGGTGATGAGAAGATGCCGTAACGTGTGTGAGAATGGAATTAGCAAGTGAGCGAGCATGTGTAGTGGTGCTGGTTTTGAAACCAGTGAAAGCCGGAAGACCCTAGAGTTGAAAGCACGAGCAGGCAAATCACTCACTTGTCTATAGCACTAGATCCTCCGTGACGTCTCATTCACTGAGATAATACTTGTTGCTTATAACGTCTCTATTAATGCACTAAGGCTATTCGAAACGATCAGTGGTGACAGATGAGGGTGAAACTGAAGGACGATTACAAACAAAACATGTCTTTCGCGGGATTCGAACTCACGTCCTCAAAGAGCCATACACTTCGGACCAGCATTGGGCATAGAGCAATCATATGTGCCACTAAGATGGTGTACGTAAATTTACTGAAGAGAACTAAACGAACGAAATTATATATGGTATATTTTTTTATGATTTTCGACTCAATTATTTTTCAAGGCAAATTTAATCAATTAAGAAGAACGACCATGAGACTATTTCTGTCCATAAATATGATACATATAAAACATGACAGAAATGAAATATATACAGACATCAGAACATACTATAACAGGTGAAGCCCAGAAGATTTAAACCGCTAGCTGATGAAAACAAAAATGCATTGGATCTTACATTTTGCCAATAAATCTACAGCTTTGGACATATCGGAACGCCATCAATAAAAACTAAATGCTTACAAACAATGTTCAATATTGTGTAAAATTGACGAGAAATAAAATTAACACGTGAAAACAAGACTTTCAATAAAGTATGTTGACCTATGAATATGATCAAAAGAAACCAGCTAAATAATTATAAAGACACTATTTCTTTTACGTATATGGAGATGCATGGAAAATTAAATTATTGTTGCTTCCGGCTTGACCTAAATCAGTAATTGTCAGTATAAATCCAGATCAGTGAAAGACACCATGACAAATAGAAAATAGAAAATTATTACTCATGAGTGATACAAATTACATCCTGTTTGGGCAACCACCATGGCAATAGCTTTATTTTCTAAGTTGTTTGCACCTCATCAGATATGTTTTACTTACTTAAATACTTATTTCTGGTATCAATCCAAGCTACGAAAAATGTAGGCGAACTATATAGACGAGCAACATCAATCGATAATAAAAAGAATGGGTAATAAGTAGTGCAGAAAAGTGCGATGGTAGAAAAGATAGCTGTCAAAGTCAAACCCCGGCTCCTGCCCTGCAATCTGCAGTAATAGCCCTGTACACTTAGTAATTACATTTTTATTTCGTTGTTTGTAAAGAAAACTCGTTAGAGTAAAGAAAGTTATGTCCACCCATTGATTTGTAGGCGCCTGTAAGGCTACCATTAACAGCCAAGGGCAGATAACAATAATTACTGTTATACTGTTGGTGTAGTATAGACAATTTTCATTTTTCTACTTCCAGCTGTTATTATGGAAGTGCAACATTGTTATCAGTGATCTGGAGATAAGTGTAGAGACTAAACTGGGGGACAGGCAGAGATTAGTCAAAGTAGGGAGAAATGTTTCCCCGTGTTTACCCCTACTCTTCCCCACTTCGAGCAAGGGCGAATAAAACCACCGGTTGGCAGTCGACAAAGTCTGGGCTCATGTAATCGCAAAGATGTTGACCAAGGGTCGACCATCTCTCGCTCCGTAAATTCCACGTGACAAATTAACAATAGGGCATTTTCTTTGCGACTTCTATTCTAATCCGACAGTGTATGTGGGAGCATATAATTATTTGGTCTCATGATTGGAAATATTGTGTATTTGGCCTGCAAGAAATATATATTATATTTCTACCCTTGCGCCGCTGTCGAGTGTGGTCAGTTTGGGCTGGGCACCTTCGTGGGGGTAGCTGCGTCTTACACAGTTGCCAATATACCTGTTAGAAGCTATTGTCAGTATGAGACAGACTGCAGTTTGACGATTTGGCAACAACGTAAAATAGTTTAGAAGCGTACATCTCCTTAGTTAATAAGCGTTAATTAAATTGACTACAAGGATTGCTTCGTTTGTCCAATAATGCGTCATTGTATGAAAGTTTTGAGACAATTCGTCTTGAACATTACTTGGGACTATAATCTTTGGCTGTCCTCTAGTTTAGACACCACCTCTGAGCTAAACCCGGAACCTGGTGCTGGGGCATCATCGTCATCGTTCCCCTCGGACCTGGCCGGAGATGAACGACCTTGCTCGCCGCACCGTGCATGGGCACGAGCTACTCGAGAACACCTCGTGGCGAGTGCAGATCAAGATGTGGAACCTTGCAAGGTGACTAAACATACGTGGGAGTTGGACAAGATGGTGGTACAGCGACCATGCACACTCGAAATTATGAGTGGGGTGAAAGATACTTATTGCCCGTTAATTTGGATCATGAATGAAGAGATAGGTGATATTTTGATGTTTTCATACCCTTCACAAAAATAAGAAAGCACGCATGATGCCTTCATCGCTCAAGGTAACAATTGTTAATTTAATTGTGCAATATTTAAACTAAAGTACAAGCGATTTTTATTTCATTAAAAAAACGAAACATTTAAACCTTATTTATATTGCTCATTACACACAACAGTGATAAGCCCACACACATATATTAGTGGAAATTTTGTTTCTATTCTATTCCAAGAACTTCATCCTGTGGCACTTGGTGTCAGCCTGCGTCAAACTTTGTATGAAAACCCTTATTTCGCCATACCGTTAGTGTATGTTAAACCATTCGAAGTTTGTATGTGCGACCGTATGATAAGGACCGTAAGGACCCCCAAGAATTTTCAAAACAATACGATTGACCGCTGGTAAACTCAATCGTATTACTTCCTCTTCAGTCTACAAAACCTTCGATTTACTAAGTAGATTAAGTGCAACTCCCGTGTAATTGATATAATTTTATTATAGTTCTACAGGTAGTGTTTTCAGTACTTTTCTGCGAGACACGAGTTTCTGACATTCAAGGTTTTACATTCTCATTTAAAATATAAAACAACCAACACTATTTCTAAACTATTTGCAAATATGCCTTGCACACAATACGGATGTGACACACTCACTATGTGTAATGATGCGTGCATTTAATTGTCCACGCGAGCTCTCACAAAATAACACAACGATGACAGCTGTCTTACCGCTCTCGAAATTGCCTCTATCTTTTACATAATGTTAATAAGGAGATATAATTGCAACTTTTATGCAAAAATTTAAATTTATAAATTCACAGAACACGTGACAGCCTATATATTTTATTCATAAAGAAAGTTGCGCAAATTTAAGTAAAGGCGGCATTCAACGAATGTATGCAATTTACCTAATTTAGACAGTATAATGTCTAACAGATCGAGTGCACGATCTTGAATATGTAAGTAGTGGCAATGTTAAGCTGAGAGTCCGTAAGGTATTTTGTACTTGATTTGAATACATTGTGGCAACATATGTTTCACGTTTGTTTACAGGGAAATTGCAACATTGACGCGTACTTTCTTGTTATGAAAATAATAGGTTTATACTTTTGAAGCATTGAAGATGATATGTCACGTTTCAATGTTAATGATCTCTCGGCAGAATATCAAATGAGGAGGTAATTGACACTGCAAGTAAGGAGGAAATGGTGTTTGCGTATTCGTATGGTAACATACAACGCACAACAATAGCTATAGATTAAAATAGATATATTTTTTTAAGTCTTTCGTGAAGAGACCTAAATGTGCGATCCTCTTCAGATGACTAAATGTAGGAAAAGATTAAAGAAATAATTGTTAAATGTGGATAGTTGTGAGGGGATGGCCAAGAACTCCTATTCGCAAGACTCAAATTAAACTGTAAACTTTGAGTCAGAATAACCGGTGCCTCTCACGTGTAATGAACTAATCTCAAATGGATATAATCACTAATCACTGGTCGTTCATCATTCGTCAGTGATGAAGTTATTGAAAGTCTGCATGCAATACCCATTGTTCAATGGCCAACAAACAGTAGTTTGTAGTTTGTAATTGGATAAGCTCGGGCAAACATCAAAATTATCAACAGAAAGTCGTTCGATCTTCAAATCTAGCTAATTTCACATACATTTAGGACGAATATCGACCTCTTATTTCCAGTTTCCAGCAAAAAATTTGACACTTTACGGAGTTGATTTAGGAAGAATGTGCGCATGGCTCAAAAAATTAAAATTACACATTCTCACAAAGAAAAGTAGTTTGCATAAACTTGGGAAACTATCCTTCAAATCGTCACTGTCATAGCAATTACGGCCAGTTTCTAAAATCACTGAGCAACATTATGAAAATGTAACATCCCTAGCAGAATATCTATACTTACTTGAGGTTTACAAATAATCTCACTTCCAGAATTTCCAAATTGAAATCGCATTTTTCCAGGCTGTAAATTTGTCTACTTGGGAAAATGGAGAGTTGATATGATGGCAGTGATGACACGTTAAAACGGTGGTCCGAACTTTTCGATTTTTTCCCGTCCACATACTCGCGTCCTTGTCAATGATAGGTTTATTGAATCTTGTTGCAGCTGTTCTACCCCGGTCCGGTTCATTCAACTCGCCTTCTCAGCATCATTAGCTACGCCTCCGCACGTCATTCAAATTACCGCATGCATAGAATATAAACCTGATGGATGTTCCAATGCTCGGCTCGAGACGCCTTCTTAGATGAGCTGCCTCTGGCTAATTGTTTCTTCATATTTATTACAACATTCGTTCATAATTCAAAAAGCAAGCCAAGAATAAACTGCACTGTGCACAATATTAATAAAAATAAAAACTTGATAGGCCATGTGTTTGTTACAGTCCGTAGGCCTACGCTACGATATAGCCGCAACTAAAAATTTATAAATTGTCCACAGTGCAAAAATATTATTCCAAAACCAAATACCAATCTTGAGCTATCCACAAATCGTGTTTTAATTATTTTGAACACATTTTTGACAATGTATGTTATTATGCGAAGATTTAGATAACGTCTGATTTATTTGTTGTCCTGCTTTGTGTTGGTCATTGTGAAGTTGTAAGTGCTAGTATTGATGTTAACATAAATATATAAATTGAAACAACTACTAGGGCATAATATAAAACCTTGTTGTGGGGATTTCGCTTAGAAATTTGGATATTTAGATGACTCTCCGGAAAAAGTAGGAAAATAATAAACTTATAAGCAAGTGCTTAATAAATTCATCATCAGTGCCATCATCAGCACTTATAAACAAATCAATAATCAATTGATTGAGCTTAATCGAGCGGAAAAACTCGAAAAATATATTCAAAACTCTTCGACGTGCTATATTATATTTTATTTATCAGATGAAACTTTAGGGTAGTATCAATGAGTTTAGAACATCTCAGTGCTTGTCAATGCGATGAGTGATGAACTGCCAATGCCATAGTAGGATTCAACAATCAGCCCTTGCTTGATTCGATGTACACAGCATGCACATATGCCACCGAAGTTGTACTGTTATAATGAGTCTATTGAACTGTAACCTTATATTAAAACCACGAGCTTGTTATTATAATGAACCACGTTTGTACTCTCTAAGTGTGTGTTTTCACAGCTGTTAATTGATGAACCCATGGGAAAAGAGCAAATACACTTAAAGATGCTTCACGAACAATTAATAATGTTACAAGTGATGTTGTTGCACAAGAAGGCATTATTATTTATTTTAACGAAAGAGTAAACTACAGAAAAAGTACCATGGATCCGATTTAGTTCATAACGATCCATTTCTATTTGAAAATGTAAGACTAAAATAATAAGAAAGCCCGAAAGTGAGTTTAAGTAGCTTCCAGTAAATGTGTGGTAGTCGTGAATAGTACATTGCAGATGCAAAACAAATTTAAAAAAAGATATTATTAAAATTTAAAATGCATTAAACCAGATCATTTTAGAAAGTAAATAAAATATACAAATATTCAGTACAAATAACGTCCCAATTAATTTAATTTGACTCGATTGCGTGTCAAATTGATGTGTTTGTTGGTTGGTATCAAGAACCCCTCCCCTTTGGCGTCCATAATCAAGGAGAAATGCGCTCTTGACATCAAACTTTCTCACCTTTATTCCAAGAGGCCTCAATAAAATGTAAGTCAAAATAAAAACGAAATCCAACGTTTTAAATGATTTCATGCCACCGGCATTGGAAGATGAAACGCGATGTATCGGTAAATAAAAAGTGTGCATATAATATAAATGCCAGTAGGACGACTACATCTAATCTTCCTTCAGGTCGTGATGTGCGTGTTGGTGTGGCCTTGTCTACGTCACTTTGTATGCGTGCACGAGAGAAACAACCAATAGCCAATAGCGTACAGAGAGGTGACCATGAAACTTTAGCAAAGTTCAACATATTTTGCATTTTACTTAAAAATCAACCCAGCAAAATATAATAAAATGTAATTTTTAGTACAGCAACACAATTGTACTTAAATATATAGTTATACTTCGATTTTAAGTAACGGCTTCTCACAGCTAGAAGTGACCGCGATTTGTGTCAATTTCGTAATTTTTATAACGTTTTGTAGACCCCTGAATTGTATGGAACCAACAAAGTTTTTTTTTAAAGTTCGTCTATCGAAAACAGATGTTTACAAGATTTGTAGTGATAAGAATAATATAATTATGTTACAAATATATTTAACTTTTCACTACTTAATTTGAAGCAATATTTTCCTGGAAGCAATTACATTCAACTCACAACAGGACAGTCAGGACTTCTTTCACTGCTATATGACCCTATAGATTACTATCTCACAAAGCACAATTACAGATGATGATTTAACGTTATAACTTGAGTCTGGTCTTCGGTCAAGACATATGGCACTTCTTACAGTCAGACAAAAAATAGCGGTCATTTCTCTATGTGAAAATGACTGTATTTACATGCAGGATTTAATTAGTTTAATGATCAAATTTTAAATTAAGCAAAAGAATATCGTAAATTTTCAATATGAATAAGAGTTGTAAATAACATAAATATAAATCACATTTTTTTACATTTGAATATATATTATTTAAATTTTAATCGTGAATACAAAATAAAATTTTTAGAGTCCTATACCCAATCAGTCACAGAACTGATTTTCAGTGGGGGACATTAAATTTAAAGCCAACCAAGCCAACCTTGTAGGCGCCGACACCATCGACGAGCGAACAATAACCAACAAGAGACCGGCATATTTAAGTAAGAAACACCGATCAATCAAGTTGGACACGATTCCACCCGCGGACAGCTACAGAATCAACAAGACTGATTCGGAACGATCTTAGAATTTTTTTATAAATTGATAGTCTTTAAATAATTGAAATGGGTAACCATAATTGGAAGAGCGTAGCTAGCGTAGCAAAGATTCCATTCTACTACACAATGCACCTGGAGAAAAAAATCTGGAATGTTTTTCTTTCTTTTTTCTTTTTTTTGTATTTTCGTCTCTTTGTCCGCACGATTCCGGCTAAACCGATACTCCGATTGAGATGAAATTTTATGGAGGCCTTCGAAATCTCTGAACTTAGAACTGCCACGTTTTTGAGCGCAATCGGGAAATTATTTCTCATGAAAATCGCAATTTTACGATTTTTTTCGATTTTTTAAAAATTTCTTTGACTTATAACACCTACATGCTTTATCCGATTTTAATGATTTTTGCACAGAACCTTTATTTTATGAATTTAGATATTCTTGTGAAATTTGAGCGCAATTGAAAAAAAATTTATCATAAAAATCAAAATTTTACGGGTTTTTTTCTTTTTTAAACAATTCTTTGACTTATAACACCTACATGCTTTATCCGATTGTAATGATTTTTTCGCAGAACCTTAATTTTATGAATTTATATATTAGTGTTAAATTTGAGCGCAATCGAGAAATTATTTCTTATAAAAATCGCAATTTTACGATTTTTTTTAACAATTACGATTAATAAATTAAAAAATTAAAGTTAATTTTTAATTTAATTTAATTTAATTTAATTTAAACAAAATTCAACTTAGTAATGATTTTTCCACAGAACAACAGAAAATTCGCATAACACATGGCAGCTCAATGCACCAATTACGCTCATCCAACAACGCGGCGGGACTTAAGCGTTTTCCTAGTTAAAAATATGTAATGGCTGAAAATGAAGTATGTGTGGAATGCCCATGCCGTGCGGTACATTACATTTACAAAATACATTACGGGTGCTCACACCTCAAGCATCATCTCTGTTTAGAACAGCAACAAGCGCATTCTCAGCGTAATGTGTGAGGTTGATCCGTGACCGCGTGTTAAACAACCTGTGGATTTTCCCTGCAACAACATTCCATTCCAATGACAAAAATAATAAAATCGTGAGTGTTGTTAAAGTTCATGTCATCAAAGTGGTATGCAGATGCAAGCATGCATTATTGACAAATTTCTGAACGAGGCGAATTCTAAGAAGAGATTTCAAACTACTTGAGTCGTAAAGATAAAAAAAATTACATAATGAGATTTCTCAATCTCATACCCTCAAATAAAGAGTCAGCAGCACCGTTGTTATCTGCAATACAAAAACAAGTTGTTTTTCAAAAAAAAATATTAAATATTCATTTTTCTTTTTCCCACGCAAATGAAGGCATGACCAAGTGTTATTGTCCACCATTGGAAATCCGTTTCAACTGATTCTTAAAAATTCAGTTCTACGAATAACAATGAACACATTCGCCTACAGTAATGATTGTGGTATTTTTAATGGAATATCACGAAAAATATCGCAACGCAGTATAAAACACAAATAGGTCTATAAAAACGTGTAATGTTGGATTGTAAAACTATTCACACATAAGAGCGGAGTAATCTTATTACTAAAGATAAGGAAGTCCAGCTTATAGTTTAGAACAACTGTTGCTCGTGAGTTGAACTGAAGATAAACCCGGAAGGTTACTACTTACTAACAACACTAGTGGCCAGCTTGAGGTTCATAATCTCATCTTATACGGTTCAAAGTGGTCAGTATACCTTGGAGGTTCTTTGTGCACGTTTCAATGATATTATCGTAATTTCTCGCGTTTTCGGTAGCAATGCACCACAATAACTAACTTCCACTCATTTTCACGTAGGCAGGCGGAACGAACCGAAACAATAAACAAGCGGAACAGAAAAGTGAAAGATAACTAGCGAAGAGGAAATACATAAACAAAGCAACGATCGATCACAAGTTACCGTAAACATGGGATGTGCAGTTAGAAAATAACAATTCTTGTTTATTCGTAAGCTGATTAATTTTACTTTTATTTTACATTTTCGATGTCTCAAATATCAGAGAACATGTAACAACAATTAGTAACCATCTTACTCATCATACAGTGTAAGGTCCAGTAATTAAATTTATCTTTTAAACAGACTCTATGATGTCACGTTCTCAACTCCCAAACAAATTGGTGCTCTTGCAATAATTGAAAGCCAGTAATTATGTTATTTATTTAGCGTCTTCTATCCGAGTAATATATATTGTCATCAGCATACGTGCTATAGGAGGATCAGGCGGGTAGCAACTCTTTTTCGAATGGGGGGGGAGGGGAATGATGACCTTTTTTGCTTTTGCATGCTTGACACAACTAGGCAAAAGTCAGCACACCCCCAGTTGCAGCCGTGGGCGGGGGGGGGGGGGGTCACATGGAAAAAAGTGAGGGATTACATGAGGAAGTGGGGGGAATTCCTCCCCCCCCCCCCCTTTCTAAGCGCCGAACTAGGATAGGGGCCCAATGCCTATGGAGGCCGTTGAAAATTAATTTAATGTGGGCTATATATAAATAGGACCATACAAAAATAAATAAATATATCCATTCTTATGATTCCTGATAAGGTCGATAGAACTTAAATTAAGCTATTACATTTTCCAGTCAATAATAATTAAGAGGGGTGAAGGGTTACTTAAGAAATAATACCTGCGTGTTCAATTTGCAGTCCTTGACTTGCAGATCAAAGGTGTACGTTCATAGCTATACACAATGGGGAATGGTGGCTCACTGGTGGTGTAATTTTAAAATTAATTGGTCAACGTGGCTCAATTAAACTTAAATACTATTCAATTGGCTTTTCATAATTATTTGAAACGTATTTCAACATTAATTAATGACACTTTATTATGGTAGTAACATCGCTCATGAACGTGCATCACGTTTATTTTCATATACGTGCAAGTGCATTGCAAACTTTTAAACATAAACCTTGCGATTACATTGATGTGTTTCAACGTAACTAAATAAATAGTTTTGAACTAAAACATCAAGATACGATCAGTGTATTTCAACCACGAAACCATTGCACAAGAGGCACTAGAAATAATCAGAAGCCTAAGCAGAACGCCCCTTCAGCTCGAAGTCTGCTTCAATCACGAGGAGCGGTGCTCGCGACCTCTTCGAGTGCACGGCCAATGAACTACGCAATGCAACCTCTACTCGACAGAGTGGCATTGTCCTTCACGAATTCCGAGCATGATTTCTGATACCACGATGCACGATGGACGTTTGTATTTCAGAAGGAACACTGGTTGGGTAGGTGAGTGGCGCCAGAAACGAAGGAAGTGGCGCAACAAAGAAAGCAAGTGGCGCAACAAAGGAAGCAAGTGGTGCTACAAGGAGGCAAGTGGTGCTACAGGGGGGAGTGCGGACTGCGGAGAGAGGGGGCGATTGGCTCTACAAACGATGGCAAGTGGAACCATAAGGAGGCATATGATGCCTTTGCACAAACAATGGCAAGTCCAAGTGCACCTACGGAGGCAGAGTGGTGCTACAAGGGAAGTGTGTGGGATGAGCAAGTGGCTACAAACGATGGCAAAAGTAGAGCTACGAAAAAGCATCACGAGCTGTGTTTACACTTTACAGATTTTTTTACACTTTACAGATTTTTTTCAAAAATCGTAGTCGTTATCAAGTCGTTAAGGAAACCACAATAATCAGCTAAAGTTAAATATTTATTATAGAGGCACAAAAAAATATTGTTAAAGTAAAATGCAAATAATTATTTCTTAATTGATGTTTTCCATCTCAACAGCCAACACAAGCAATCACATGCACGACGTGCATCATTTGTGCCAAGATTCAAACCCGAGCTATAATATAGATTGTCCAAAGTCCACAGTCTTGCTCGAATCCCTTTCAAAATCCCTTTGTTTCTTTTTTATAATGTGGGATTTTCATTGACGCTGGGCAGCGAATGAGAAAGATTCGGTCAGGTGGACAACCTATGGCTTAGGTTTGACCACTATACTCTGTCGGTACCTTTCATACTTCACAATTTTTTAATTTATACGACATTCTAATAAATTAGTGGCATTCTACAGTCATGTTAAATTTGACTACAGATGAAGTATGCATGGAGCATTAGATGTAGCCAATCATCAAGCATGCATTCTCATTTAAAACTTCAATTACAAGCAGACTATTGGATGGAGACGGTTGATAGACTTTTGAGCAGTATTGTACATTGTCTGCTAGCAATGTCATCTAACCCGTTCTAGCCCAGACGAGAGTTTCTGTCTAAAAAGAAGAAAATAACAACTAAATACGTGGCTTGGATACAACGAACTACAAGCGCAAGTGGCGATGTTATAATCGCAGACAGACAGACGTAACTTGAAAGAAATGAAGTAAAGCATGGGATTTCTCCACGCGAGTTAGCTTGGAATTGTTACAGAAGAGGTAATCGTATCCATAGATCGAGTTATCATGGGAAAATCATGTTAGAATTACAATAAAGTAATAACAAAACAAGTAAGAGTTAATAGCAGGTTTGTGTTAGCCAAGATATGATTAAGTGTTAATGCAGATCAAAAAAATACTTCATCCAATAATGATTTTGAAATAGGTTACATGCGAAATATTCCATACAGTAGGTCCTCGATCTAAGGCCTAATGATTTGAGAGGTATGAAGGCAAAAGAAGGCCGATAACTTGTTCTTTGGCTGCAGAACTTATGTTTCAACGAAAGAACAGAATGCAAGAGATAGTTTAATGTACATTTTTCTGCTTCTAGGAAATATCAGATTTACATAAAACTTTGTATTTGGCAAGAAAGAATGTAGCACACCTCTACGGTTGTAGGTTTATTATTATTTTCATAAATTTAATCTTAAATCACTAATAATCAATTTACTTTTGCACGGTGACGAATGTGCAATATACTTTGTCACATTCTTTCTGATGTGCCAAGTCAGCCTAAAAACGGTAATTTGCCAAAAACGATTGAACGGTATAATATTCTAAATTCAATGGTATAATCTTGGTATTTAATAATAGCGATTTTGAACTTGTTTATAAACTTTGATCGCAGATAACTAATATAACAGTTATCTACGGTTTGATGCACGTACGGCCAAACGCCACGCCTATAAAACCAACAAAACGCGTTACGGTACGTTAGCGCACGTTATATTTCATCGGAACCTCCTTCTTGCTCCTATTTCGAAACTCCCGATGTTCCGAAACCTCGACATCCACAGAACTACGTGACATCCAAACGAGATTGAAACTTGAAAGCCACTGAACAGAAACTAACCGCGTTCGAATTTACCAATCTTTCTACGATGACAGTACATGACAAAGACCCGTTCACGGACTCTTTCGCAAACTAAATAGCGAACATGATTCATGGAAGAACTGAAGCTGTATACCTATTTGCCAAACATGTACGATCTGCTTCGGAAAAACTTCATTTGCCGATATTTCCTCGTACGTAACCTGGTTTGAAAACTAAACTATCAAATAATTTGTGTAAGCCAGCAACTACTTTGACTGTTTAATATTCGTATTTTAAACATAAACAACTGAGAACATTAAAATGTTATTAAATATACATGTTATAATAGTTAGTTAGTAGGCTATGTTTTAAATGCAATTGAACATTTTATAACAATGCAGAACAATGCACGATTAAAAATACCGTAACTATTGATATAATGTAGTCAGTGTTAGGTTATAGTTTAACAGTTAATAACCCATAAAAGTAACAGATTAAAAGTTAAAGTTTAACTATTTTTAATTTAGAAAAAATGAATAAATTTTAATATAGTCGGTTAAAAAGTTGTGATACGTACTATGGTTGTTTGCGTTTTTTTTTACATGCTCCAAATTTTAAGGTTAATTTTCACTAAATTGTTAGATTTAGGGAAAATTGTCACCGTGATTACGAACAAGAAAGTAACTGTATGAATGAAATTAACCATAGGTAATAAAAAGTTAATACAAAACGCAACGCGTTACAAATTAATAATAATTTAGAAACAGTGAATTTTCTTGTATAGGTATTATTCATAATCGATTTAGGACTACCCTCCAATGTATGAACACCATGTGACAAAGCTAAATTTAAGACTATAGCTTTGGAATTGATGTCAACTTCAACTGTAACTGTACAAGCAAGTTATGCGTACCTACAGTCTTCTATGTAATATCTTGGGTGTGACTCCTCTACTCAACTCACACACTTTGCTCACAAGAAATACAATGCAATACATCCCGCCTGTGACCTGTGTAGGCGATGATCACGCTGACACGCTCCCATCTCATCAACTAGAAACTGTAACAATAGCGACGCGGATATGAAATCTGTTAGCAAAACATCTTTCACTGTGTCAATCAAAAGCAATGCAAGCATGAATTGACGTCGTCATGAACAGTTTCTCTTCCCGACTAGTTTTTTTTTTTGTAGTTTGCTGTAGGAGCATTTTCTTTTCAATTGGGAGTGATTTAATAATGCATACCGAGACCGAGAAGTATACATCAATTGTCAAATTAAATACAAATTGATTGTGGAATAGAGAAATCAGAGTGAATGCCGGCAGAAGACTGCTTGAAGCAATGATGAGGGTTGCAATGGCCCAAACAGACTAATAAGCGAAGAAATGTAAAAACCAGTGTGGTTGTGATTGTGATAACAAAAACATTTATTCGCGCCAGAGTAATTGACGGAAGTATAATTGGTTGTAAAAATCGATTAATTTGAATGTATACATTTGGAAACTATGGGAGGATAACAAAACGTGACAAGAGAGATCTTTTTTCTAAATTTCATTAATCGGGCAACTGTGTATTAACTGTAGGTGTATTTGTTCATTTACCCCAGTCGAGATAAATTATTTTTAATTTGTGGATTGTATTAAAAATGGAGAGCTTCATGGATAAAGTTGAAAGACGTAGATGTCGTCTGCATGGATGGCGCAAACCAAGACGATGGTCTATGCCTAGGGGTGATATATGTGAATGATGATATACCTATAATCTATAAAAGTTGGGTGAACGAATTGAACTCATACACCGGGGAAGACCAGTGCTGGACAGATCAAGCAACGGGCTACTCGAGACTCTCACTTGGACATAATGACTAAGGTGATTGACGATGAATGTTGGATACGAAGAATTGTGAGACACCCACAACCAAGAGGTAGACCGAGGATAGATCGGACTGATCTGACGTAAAAAATATCAGGAAGATATGTAAAAAGGAGTGTATGAGTGCTTTGATGATGTGAGGTATCAGGTATGTCTCGAGACCCTGGTGCCTGGAGGCTACTCGTGTCCACTCAACTGGAACTATGACAGGAATGGATCGCGGAACCAACATGTCGGGCCCGGCCCCTAAGGCCAAGATGGTGGAAACTATAAGGCATGCAGTTATACCAGAAGCTGTAGACTACCCCTATACCGACGTCAAGGAGTGCCACATGAGGCCCCTGGGTCACAGGTTAGACACCGCACAAGACGGCCTAGATTCTCGCCTTGAAATCAGCTGTTGCCGAGACGGCTTCTAGCCACCATAACCTACCCGTCCTCCCATACATGGAAGCAGCTGACACTAACATATTGCTGTTACCTTGTCGTGTTCGTTACAAGTGCCCAATACGACCAACTGATTCGATATGCCGTATAGTAGCGAAGCTTAGTGTTTAGTATTCAATGCACGGACAAGCGCTTGACTTCAGCTACCTAGGTCTCAACCGAGATTGTGGTCCTCCCGCAATAACCGTTGCAATCAAGATGTGATTCATGAGGAATTATAGAGGTAATGAGATGGTAAAACCCTATCCGAAGGTGCACCCATTTCCTTTACTAGCCATCACACAAGGAAAAAGGAAAAGCAGCCTGGCTAAAGCGACCATCTTCAGGACACGACACAAATACACAATCACAAATAAATGTATAGGCCTAGTATTTGTTATTATGTCGTTTAGTTTCTAATGACATATAACTAATACTATACATTTAGTCAGAGGCTAATGCTCTTGTGAATAACACTTCTCAGTGACAAGAGTATGGGGTCAGAAAAAATCAAAGAGGCAATACAATTCTAGCATCAAGCTGTGTTAATAATTATTTCATAATGTTTGTAATTTGAATGCATGAATGAAGAAATTTAGACCATCTCACAATGTTGCTTACTTTTTTTAGATCGATCTGAAATTTCCTTTCAAATAGCCCAAACAAAAAAGCTGCAGGTATACGTACCTATTTAAAACATTTCAATGTGATGGAAATTGCCATTCATTTCAATCGCGTGTTGCGAAGATGATTACTATTTTATTGATGAGAATCGCGTTAGAACCGATTAACAGTCAGTGCATCGTGACCGCAATTTTTAAACGCTTTTTGTTACGTATTTTCGTCCTACATAAACGTCATATGGGTATCTCCTGTGCATCACGCATGCCAACCTAAAACGACTCGAATAGCGATGTCAGAAGAATCACTAATTAATGATTGGCCCCAAGCAGGGGCTACTTCCGAGTTACATTAGTATTATGCCACGCGCCAGGAAATTATTAACTATGTAATACTTGTAATTAGACCAATATTTGACGTCTTCCGGATACGCAAGCCGCATACATATAGTGCATACCGAATGGAAATAGTATAGTATAAAGGCGCATTATGAAGTATTAATAATATCGAACATTCTTGAAACAGGTCGTATGTGAAAGCATTTTCTTGTACGTAAGCCTGAAGGTTATATTCAAACCACTTCCCGGGCGGGGCCAACCCAGCTGGGGTAGCTTTTCTTATAAAATTCATATTATATCACTTATGTGTGTTGTTTCACCATTTTTTTTTAAATTCAGAAAAGCAATAAGAAGAAATTGCAAACAAATGTAACTTTGAATGGAATGTGAATTGAGTTATTATTCCATGACCACAACCTTACTTATTTCCCGATTTGATTAGTTGGGAAACAGACACGTGGGTGGAATTGATAACATTTTATTTCTGGATTGTATTATACGTTAATTATTAGTAAAAATCTAAAAACAAGCAATTATGGCGGAGATTGACAGTTGTTGAGGACGCGTCACTTCTAACGCATAACGATATAAAAAGTGAATACGTAAAAGTACAAATTGACCCGAAGTATACACATTCCAATGAATAAATAACATTACAAGGTTTTTACTTAAACAGCAGAATTAACACAATAATTCAAATCACGATCATTTGAGGAAAATGCCATAGAAATACCAAATAATATTGCGGAAAAGTATGTATATTAAAAACATATTTAATTTACAACGATAGGCTAAGATTCAAGGTCACTCAGTTCCCTGTTGCATTCTTAACCTGGCATTGACCACTGCCCACTCATAGTCGCGATTACTATCGTTGCAAAATGTGTTTTTGATACGCCAAGCCCTAATGACATGACTCAGCGCGTTTAGTAGCTGGAAATAAAAGACGCATTTCAAAATACTGCGAATCCTTCATTGAATCTAACGAGTTTGTATAAACTTTTGATGAAAGTAGCAAATATCTGGTGAAGGTTGATATGAGTCTGTCTACCCATGCATGCACACGCACACTGGCCACGCCCCCTTCTATGCCCGGGGGTCAACAAGACCGTTGATTGCATGCATGCGACCTCAAGGTTACGCGGCGACCAAGTGGGTCATTCTGCGAGGCACCTGCCCAGCCTAGCCTGCCATCTGAGCACACTTCTCGGAAGCACGGAGGAAAGTCACCCAGCGTCCGAACTTTATCTTCATTCATGGAAACAGGAAGGAGATATCGAGAGAAAGATGCTGGATGGATGATTTGGCCTCGCCATACCTTGCAAAGCTTGGGCTTATACTTTCTGAAATTAGTACCTTATTTAATGTCACCTCCTCAACTCAAGGTTCGTGCGGAGAATGGATTTTATAATATGTGTATTGGGAACAGCTTAACTGCCTATTCACTTTTGATCAATGGTTCACTACAGGTGATGATTAAATACAGATCGATGACTGTTACTTTTCATATTTTGATAGTCGTGCATGATGGAAAGAATGCCTGCATGCAAAATAACAGTAGGGTACATGACTGCCACACAAAATAATTATATGTCATAGGTATGATTAAATTTCCAAACATATAAATTAGGATTTTATAAACATTATGCTTCTGGCCCAGAGGTCAAATTCATGTACATTTACCCCTAGGATTTACCCTGGGTTGGCGGTCAGAAGGAAAAACTGCGTATTTGTGTATGTGTTTTGTTTTACAATTAGCCTAGAGGGGTAAATTTTCAAGGATACATTAAAAAAGCACTCTTACCTCTTGCTGGCCCAGGTAGACCCGCAAAGAGACCCTCCCAATGTATTTACTAGTTACTACGCATTCATATTTCAAATAAACGTCGATCCCTTCTGACTTATCAAGCGGACGTATGCACCACTGCTTGCATCACCTTACTCTGTACAGAGTCACGTTTTAAAGCATCTTCTGTTACAAACAAAGTCGTAAAGGTGCTTGTTCTTGAATTCGCGTTCGTCAAAACGTGCACTTTGTACTCGAGATATGTTTGAAGTACTAAACGATGATTAAACTTGTCGACAATAATAAATTGAGAACGTTTATTAAACAAGAAGGCAACGGAAACCACACATTGTCTGATAGTTATTATTGTATTATTGTATTAGGCCTACACTTTAATGATCCAGCTTGTGTTTCTCAAATTGTGAGTGTTCGTTTATAAATATCTTGTTTATTAAAAACGTGGGTGATAAAAGGATAACACCTGGTAGGCCTACAGCGTTTTAACATTTCGTCCACAACTTATACTTTGCAGTTAATAATTTTTCTCCTACAATGTTGTTACATCGTTTATAATATCGTATGTTTGTCATATAAACACATTTAGAATATTTTAATTTAACTACATGCTCGTATTTAAACTACAATCGGCCTACAATGCGAAGAATCTCATCTGAACTATTATTATAGTTCATTTTCATTTTTAAAATTCAACCGAATTTGTTATAATACATAAAATGTAGGTGAAAGGTGATAAATACAACACTAAAATAAATATGCCTACTGACGTAAAGTTATAGCTTAGGCAAACTTAGAAGTACTTTGCAAATTTTCTTATTGGTGGTTTTCCACGTGAAAACAAGTTATTTGACAAATAAATAATAATTACAGTATAAAACAATAATAATGTGTTTATTTTTATTTTATTTTTATCAGTGTTGCCTCGCCTTGTTCACGTGATCATTAACAATATTTGAGATCTTATCAGTTTCATATTGTACATTGTATTTACATATAGTGGTTGCAGCGGTCAAGATAACCATCGTACGTACTACGTAGGTACGTTCTAGGTTCGAGTCCTGGCTCGGGCATAAATGTAACCTCACCTCATCACGTAGCATTACTGTATAATCACCTTCATAACATAACATAACATAACAACACAACATATAATAACAGTAAGAAAATATGGTGAATAAAATATTATTAAGTAATTATCTAATGAGGCTCAAGGCATGAAGCCTGCTTCTATCGAAAACAACACCTCATGGGAGGATATGACATTGCTCGACCTGGTATAACCTACAAATGAAAGTGATCCGGTGATCAAAGAGTTTCATTTCATCATCTATCTATGCAAGAAAGCATCTTGATCTGCAAATCACAGTGTATGAAGACTGAATAATGCCCGTCAAAGCCAGTGTGATGTAAAACTTTCAAAACAATGATCTCATTGACACGCGTCAGCTGTTACCGAACGGTTCAAAGGTCTGCAAATTATTTTGTATTGCTAATTCTCCAGTCGAGGTCAAGCGAATCGAACGCCCATGTTTACAAAACAATACAGCCTCATAGGCCTACTCCAACGCTTTGTGTAATCCAGATTTGTACATTACCGTACGCACTTGGGCCCGCTTTGTAAATTTGTTTTCAATATTATTCGTTGGTGATAAAGTATGGTATACGGAGAATTGTGACAATTCATTCAAATACACTTGAAGTCAGCTGATTGCCGAAATAGGTCTATACTCAAAAGCAGATGTGGAATACATGAGACCCAACCCAGCTGAATAATAAAACAGTGGAATAAGGTAGTATGTGTTTTGTAATAATTTACCTAAATTACCCCTTAATTTCATTATACCGAAAATCTACCCAAATATAAGTTGCAATATAATATCATAAGTTAATTTAACAATAGAAAATCTCCAAGAATGTAAATTAGGCCCTAATTGCAGTAGTTTCAAGTTTGCCAGTTTCCCTATGGTGTAATAACAAAACAACAGAGGCAAATGTATGGTACATTTAAAAAAATGCTTATCGTATTCAGTAAAATTTAAACTGGACATTTATGAAAAATAATTATTTCATGTTTCCGAAGCTTCGGAAATCCTATTTCTCTTTAGATTTCGGATTTTTACTTCTTAAACTGCAAATTTGTTTGTAAGTCTATAAATATTTTGCAGCATAAAATGGTAGACAAAACACGCATTTCATGTTCTTGGAATTCTCTATCCTGCATTAATTGTACAGTTCGATCACGTATCACTTACCTAGCGCGTGACTCCAATCCAATGCTATCCTAGTAATCCTTGTCGTACGTATATTCATTCAGTAATACTAACACTAAATGTGTGAGAACTGTACACACGGCACGAGTGCAGTGCAATACATCGGATAGAAGAGACAACCTGAACAAATCTTGAAAAGTTTAATACCGCTCCCAAGTAAGTAACACTATAGTCTCAAATTAAAACTTCCTGTGACGATAGATTGTGAAGGATATTCTCCCCCCCCCCCCCCCCCCCCCCTGACCAAACACATAATATAGTCTACCCCACCGGTCTACCCCCATTAAATGGTGCGTGAAGCCTATCTGCAGCCACTTATCTTCGAACTGTATTTAAGCCCCCCACCCGGCCACCCCCACACCAATTTAAAAAATCCTGATTCCTGGATTACGCTACTGCCGGGAGTCAAACGGAGAAGAAATAGGAATGAGCATGCAACGAAATCACATTTAGTAAAAAGAGATTTATTGCCTACTGCATTTTGTAGCACTGTTTTCAGTTCAGATTTGTCGTAGGAACACATGACAATAAACTGTCAACAAGATTGTGTGATGAAGACCTTAAAATAATGCAAATTATACTCAATCAAGTCGGTCGAAAATATCTGAAGTGTCTACAACATTATAAATATCACGTTACGGGTATTTGCCAGGTCAACATCTAATGTTCACGTAACATAGTTACAGGATTGCGAAAACACCCATACGCCTCTTTATAGTCTAAACTTAGCATAATGAAGATTGAAGAGAGAAATTTGCAAGTTCTGATTACGTAAAGGTAAGGATTGATGAGGTTAATGGTAGCCTACTCTACTTCTACGAAGGGAAGACGACGTATCATTTTCCTCGTATCATCGAAAACACTTATCTTAAAATTAAAAACATTTTCCCACTGCACGTGAAATCTTCTGTGAGCCAAAATCGACAATTTGGCAATAATCCATTCGCGTTGACCATTTTGAAATCGATGGACGATTAACTTTTCTATAGTTACCACATTCCGCACGAAATCTTATAGAATGACCCAAGAATTTTATTTTTAAAAGACGTAATTAAAATTATGTTGTTAACATAATGGGGTCTATTAAGCTATTAAATATGGCAAAATAAACAGTATGAAGAGTATGGTATAGAATACAACAGCACAGCACTTTCGACACGGCGAGTACCAATCCAAATAAGTAAGCCACGAATAGGGCAATGATTTCAAATAAACTGTGACAATGACAAAGGTCAAATGTAAGCATTATGAAACTTACACATGGTAAAACATAACATATTACATGACGATTGAGATGATGCCCACGAGAATGTATGAAAGAAGGATTGAAGAAGGAAGAAGACGGCGAGAAGCTAAGGAAGAGATGGAAGGAGAACATAATAGAAGGATACCTAAACGCGAGGTGAACTGGGAGGATGTGGGGGGAAACCACTGTATCAGGAGGATAGAACGAAGTGAAAAAAATTTGTTTGCAAAACTCGAGCTTACCCTGCCAAAAGCGGGAAACGACGATGGAATTGATGACGATGATGAACACTACTACATGAATGAAGTGGACGCAAGATTTGATGAAGCTTCAGCCTTCAATTAAAGGTGGGCTGTACTCAAGGATCCGAGAATTTTCTTAAGAATGGCAATGTAAAAACAAGAATGCCGAAAACCCCATCCAAAACGGATAAGAACTCGCGAAACGACAGCGTGTCGTTGAAGTTCTGGGGTGGCCGTCCGTGACGTCACCGCTCCCACTCACCAGCGGTCGCAGCCCGCGGACCTCATGCTGTCTGACCGGACTGTGCTACGGGGAACAACAACATATTTCCTTTATATATGTTTGGGCGTTATAGGGGTAGCAGTGCGAAGTGACCATCCTTCTAATTCAATGTAAAACGTGTGTACATACTGTAGTTATATTGAAACGTTTTTTTTTTTTTTTAATTATTATTCTTATTGACTAAATGCCAGGCGGCAGTGTTGTGATTTTGTGCTAAAACGTATTATTGTGTATTGTATTGCTAGATAACCCATGATTATGAACATAAACACGCGTCAATATGACTATATGTTGTGTATTTGGGTGCAGTAATCAGCCAGGAAAATCAGTGATCGTCGATGGAAAGAAAGTTAGTTTTCAGTTTCCAAATCATGATGGATCACCGATTCGTCATAAATCTTGCTTGAAGAAAATTAATTGCGTGGGGTTTACACCTAGTAAATATTCAGTTGTGTGCTTCCAACTTTTCTGACGAAGACTTTGAAATATCATCTAATTTATAAAAAAAAATCAGTTTGGCATGCCGCATATTAGGCTCAATTTCGAATCCCGTGTTAAAAAAGGATTCAAAACCGTCAATAAAATTAAAAGGGGGAGATTCATCGTTTCAACATGTCACAAAAAAAGCGCCGAGTGGGACTTAGTATTTGTACTAAGAAGAAAGATAGTAAGCGATGCTGTCACAGAAAGCGAGAGTTTTGATACAGAGTTACAAAGTATTTATTATTAGTATTGAAGTTGGTAGTTATTAGTATTGTATAGCCCGAGATAGAAATTCATGGCAGGCACAACTGTGTTGAACGAGAATTCCATCCAGGAAATAGGAATTCAACGTGAATTAATCGGTTATGACTGTCGTTGATAGACAATCGAAGATGACTCCTATGTGGATAATGATAAAGATGTGGATATCTTCATAGTGTTCTTCCTCAGAGTGCATTACTGCATGACGACTATGTGTCATCTAGTTACGACGACGTACCATTCTAGTGATGACGACTTGTTATCTAGTGATGTCAACGTTCCTAGTTTCATTGTATCACTCATGCATTTCAAGCAAATCAAAGCGTAACGCAAGACTGAATACTCCAATTCACATCTTCCCCATTTCCGTTTCCCCACCCACGCAGAAAGAGTTAGTAATGAAATCAACAACTTTCATACACTGTATAACATGACGTGTATATATTAGTTTATTGGTGCAATATATCTTTCAACTGTCCAAAATGATTGGTCACAGTTAATGGGGGTTAAGGGGTTGGGGGCTCAACAATGACCGTTTTACACAATAAGACACCAAAGTTATTTTCTCGAGTCTTCTATACTGCATCATAAACTTTCACCACGCAGTCAGTACTATAGTGTTTTGTGAGTGTGGTGGCCGTTATTCAACCCTATCATTTTGAGCGTCGACGTTTTGATAGAAGGGAGAATAAACCAAAAAAATCACTTATAGGCAGATCAGGGAATATTGATTGGTGTAATTGTGGGGAGTGCGTAATAACGTTGATTGACGAAACTAGTGTGTATTCACTGTGTTGCAGTGACAGTAAAGTAATAAGGGAACATCGGGGCAGTGCTGACTGTATCACAGAACATATTATTTTTTTAAAGTGTCGTGTTAAATCTTGATACACTGAAGACAGCAAATCACTTATTAGCTTTGCATGCGCCTGATAGCCAGTTAGTAATTCTAAACGAATCATTTCATAATACATAATATCGCTACGTTGCTCACCAACAATTTGTTTACTGGATGAATTCGTGGTCAACATTTGGCAAAAAGAAAAGGAAGGTTATTGGGACACCCATCGTGTGTTGTGAACTGTATTCGCGCGAAAGGTACCCAGAATCACAGGGTTCAAAGTTGGTTTTAAAGCAGCTGACGGTTACGAGCCTGAGTATTTTGAATAACTTCTTCATTGGTGAGTTAATTGAGTTTATTATTTTTTATTATGGTTGTTATTTAGTATTACTATTATTGGGGTAGTGAGTCCGGCGAAAGCACGGGCTTGAGCCATGCACGCATGGTGGGTAGTTGGCTGCAGCCAGCGACCCGCGGCCGGCCGTCGAGACTAGGGAGCGGTGACGTAGGCACCCCCACCCTTCCAACTTTGAGGAGGGCTAGCTCTTGAACGGCTCGTGCGTTTGAGCTCGGGTTTTTACTAGGGTTATCGAAATCGTGTCAAAAATGTGTTTAATACATAAAAACGCGTTTTTGAAATTTACCCCACTTTAACTACAGCCCACCTTTAAGCCAGGCATGCTCAAAATCAACCTAGCTACCTTGCTAATTGGTTTTATTATCTCCAATCTTTCATGTTAGACTATACGTGTGATATTTTATCAAAGTTATTTACAACGTAGGCCTACCAGGAAATTTGAAAAGAAATGATCTGTGTTAGTATTTTCACAACATTACATACATTTACAAATTGATGGTGACAGTACTTTTTTGTACCACATTGATATATAATATGTATTTAATTAACCTGTTGATCAATACATGATTATTATAAGTTACAACTGTTGTGCTTTGTGCTTGTCTGCAGACAGGTACTGGTTATGCTTACGTGACAAAGGTAGGGGAACTGGATTCTGTCTGCTGCCCATAAGATTCCTCTAAGTTTATTGTTAGTCTATATAATCGCCCACTCTTATGCAGTAAGCTGAGCGTCATTGTCAGCCAAGAAATGTAACTTAGCAGGTGTTTTTTCTTCCAAACGAGTTATTATCAACTTCACTCTTTCGTATTCTCGGTACCTATTTTCTAACTCTAGCTCCGTGAAGGGAACACAAGCAAGATGTTTGCAGCTGCCACACACACACAGCCAGACTATGTGCAGGTTGTGAGCTAGTATTACACGCGTTTATTTTATATCTACGTATTCTTTACTTCATAACTAAAACATATTACAATTATTTAACCTGTATTTAAACCTAGAGATTTCCCATTCATTCAGTTGCATTAACTGATTTTCAATTGGGAACATCAACTTGTATCTCTATTTCGTTGATAGAATGGATATCGGGCTGAAAAACACCATAATTGACAGAAAATCGAATTTCAGATCAATTTGACGTAAAAACGCAACAATCAATCAAGAAACCAAGCCTGTAATATCCACTCCTATCGACACAGAATGTTAGTGCACATGTAGTAGTCCTTAATTTAACGAGTCTTTTGAATTATTTTTTACTAGGAAAACGCTTAAGTCCCGCCGCGTTTTTGGATGAGCGTAATTGGTGATTGAGCTGCCATGTGTTTTTATGCGTTTTTTGTTTTTCGGGAAAAAAATTTTTAAAAGTTGAAGTTTTTTTTTTTTTAAATAAATTAAAAAAATTTAAAAAATTTTACTTTATTTTTTTTTTTAAATCTAATTTTTAAAAAAAAAAAAAAATAACGTAAAATTGCTTTTTTCATAAGAAATAATTATTCGTTGCCTCCAAAATTTACACGAAATTTTAAATCATAAAATAAGGTTCTGTGAAAAAATCATCACAATAGGAAAATCAGTAGGTGTTAAAAGTCAAGGGAATGTTTTAAAAAAGAAAAAAACTGAAAAATTTCGATTTTCATGAGAAAAAATTTTTTTGATTGCCTCAAATTTACAAAAATATCTTAATTCATAAAATTTAAAGGGGTTCTGTGAAAAAATCATTAAAATCGGATTAAGCATGTAGGAAGGGTTATAAGTCAAAGAAATTTTTAAAAAATCAAAAAAAAAAATCTTTTAAAAATTGCGATTTTCATGAAAAATTTTTTTTTTCGATTGCATTCAAAAACGTGGCAGTTCTAATTTCGAGATTTCAAAGGCCCCAAAAAATTTTCATAAAAATTGGAGTATCGGTTTAGCCAAAATTTTGTAAAAACACAATAATACAAAAGAAAAAAAAAAAAAAAAACATTCCGGATTTTTTCCCAGGTAGTGAAAGGAATCTTCGCTTCGCTCGCTACGTCACCCAAATTTAAATTTTATCCATGTTCACTTTCCACTACCAAAATTTTACAGCCACTAACTGAAACGGCAGCTACCTTACCTAATCCCACATTATCCCCTTTTGCGAAAGGGCCCTGCACTGATAAAGCTTTGGACGTCATTGGGAAAAATAACAATAAAAAGTACCTAAAATAATTAAAAATCCTACTGTAAGTAAGATAGAATGAAGGACTTTTGGATGAGTTTGGGCAAACCGGGCAGGGCATGCCGTGGGCCCTAGTTTATATTGGAATACTCTTTCCCCCACAAATTTACTTTTTTTCCCGAAATTTGTAAAACTGTTAGGGGTTGACTAAAAAACGATATATGCGCATAAACGTATATGATCGTAGTTTATTTTCACAATGCATAGTTTTATAGAAGGGCCATAAAAGGGTCCCGGGTTTTAAAAAAAACGAAAAGGAAAATTTTTGTAGAAGTTCCCTAAAAAATTAATGAAAGAAAAATTTAGTTTGAAATATGAAAATATGTAGACTAGCATTTTCTGCCTAAAAGTAGGCCTTAATATTCCAAGTTTCAATTTTTGAAATGAAAATAAAGATCAAAAAGGGGTCCAAAACATGACTCCGGGGTTTTAAAATTCGGGGGCGGATTTAGCAATCAAGAGTGCAAACCAATTAGAATAAAATCTAAATTCCCCTCAGCATCAAATTTTTTACAAGTCATTAGAACTTTAAATTACAAATGGATTTAGCCTTGCATTCCCCCAAGTGTTCGTACGTACAGTTGAGTTGAGTGTCATAAAAAAAATCTCATCGGGCAAGGAAAAATAACAACAAAAGGGGTCCCCCCCACCCATCACGACGAGGCAAGTCGTGGAAACCAAAAAAGTGCCGATACAATAAAAACTATGGTGAAGTAAAAACACATTAGGTTACAATTTGTTATCACTGGGCCATCCCCAGCCCCAAAGGCACGCAAAACTATTCATATAAGGGCACGTAATACTTAAACGAGGTTTGTTTGTAGGTATTGTCCACGTTGAACGAAGATTTTTGTGAAAATGTATGTGAACTATCAGTGAGAATAAAGAAGGATTTAACAAAAATATTTGTATAGAATTTTTTTCCCAATTTTAAACCCACTCACATGAAGGGGAAACATCAGTTCATCACGACATTTATCGAAGAATAAAATCAAATTAAACTTTTGTTAGTTTTTGTTCGTATAATAAAACGAGCAACACAACATAGGCCTAAAATCGAACGAGCTGAAGGGGCTTGGAAAAAATGACAAGGGGGGTACAAAAGGTTTTTAAATTATTATAGAGAGAGAACAATTGTTTTTTTAATTTCCCCACATTTTTGGCACGACAAAACTCAGGTAATACATATTTAAAGATGGATAGGGCGAAATAAACTATTTGGTATCGCCAATAAAGATTTAGGAAGGGGCCCTTTCTATTTTGTGTAATGATGTTTACGCAATCTAGCTATACCAGGGCAATGACAGCCCAAGGGGTAGCATTGCCTCAAGCAAATAACAGGTGAATTGCACACTTTCCCCCATTCAATAATCCACACTAAATAATGCTGATGCCTGATAGCCGTACGTAGCGAAAAACCCGAGTAATAATGTATGTTGTATGTCCAAATTGCACAGGCCGCGACTTTACACCCAGAATATACGAGTAATAACGGAAACAAAAAAACAATTGAAATTTTAAACAAAAGAATTCGGGTCTAATACGGAGGTCCGCAAGCGTCCTAAATTTGAGGGGTTTATGTGTTTTTCTTCATGGGGTTTGCTAGAAATAAAAGGTCTAAAAAATGAACCCAAAATTCAATTGATTTTTTTTTACAAAAATATTTTGCAGGTTGTCCCAACCTTCTTTTACAATCAATGGATGACACCCGTTTCATTTTGTCAAAAGACCGCAGTCAAGTGATTAGACAAATCGTTAAATTGTTGTTTTTCAACCCAAACTTATTTTATTTACCCCCGTTTGCAAATAGATGACCTTGTAGGTGTGTATGACGCCATACATTCGTGTGTCGTGGGCCCCCCAAAAATAAAAGTAAAACAAGCTAGGTGTTTAACGGAGAACGATTCACTATCACATGATCGAGGTACCCATGTGGGGTAAAGGGGAATGGCAGAAGGTGACGTTTCGACAGATAGGACTAAAAGCCCAAAGGATCCCGGAACCTTCGCAAGGTAGTTCGTTTGGTGATGAAATCACTGTTGTAGTTTTTGTTTGGGAGGGAACGGGAGGGGGGTAGATAGGAGTAGGGCGTATCCCGTTTAAATAAACGATTTATTTTAAAAACGTGTCTAACCCGTTTATTTGTATGTATAAAAAACAAATTTGTACTAAAGAATCTACCCCCCAAATACAAAATAATTTCATGGGGGACTTAAATTTGAAAAAAGACCAAAACAAAAATGTCTAGCCATATTTTTTTACGAACGAAAAATTTGAGAAGGATGGGTTTTGGGAAAACAAACTTTCAATTTGACTGGGTCAAACTTGACCAATGGGGTAATGAAAGGTGTTTGGCCCATTCCACGCTTTTTTTAAACGTTACAAATTAATAAGTTGTTTGTGGTTCCCTGTCCCCGCAACGCAAACATCCTCCCAGTCATTGCCTTCTCACTCACCATATCGCGAATAATAAAAATCTTTTACCCAAGGATAATACAGCCTCAGGCTATTCGTGTGGAAGATGTACTGAAGCGTATCATATCATCATAGCCATGGTAGGTAGCCGGTAACGCAAAAATTACTAGCCTGCACCTTTTTATTTTTCCATCAGAGAATCTTGATTGCAGCACAATCGCTCAAGCAACGAAATCTACGTGGGGACATTGAAGGAAGGTCACTTTACCTGCTGGCGTTGAGGACTAGACCAAAACTGCGCGTTATAACAACAACCTACCCACCTACCTAGCAGGTGGGTGAAAGGTGTACCCGGAGTCCAGACTCCAGAGAGTGGCATTTCGGCGCCAGCAATGTAAATCAGGAAAAGGTGTGAAAAGGTGAAAACGCCACTTCACACATGCACTCTTTCAAATAGCTTGCAGTGCGATAAGCAAAAGCGCTATTTTTGGTAGGGGAGGGCAGAATGTGATTGGTCCGGTAATTGAACGAAAATGCCAAAAAAAAATTCTTGAAACATTGAAGTAATGCAGCAGCAGGGAAGTGGGAAGTGATTTCAATACCTACTTGTTTTCAACGGTTACGCCCTCTTATATAATCTGTACTGACGGTCACTAACAAGACTAACGACCGACCCTCAGCCACAGCGGAGCAACGAAACAGATTTGTTTGTTCAATATCGTAAGGAAAATTTCTTAGATTGATTAAACAACTGCAAAGAGCTCGTTGTTATCGAAGTAATATCCCATGGTCTACTTAGTGGGAGCATGGGGGGGGGGAGGCACCTTCCGCAACTTTAGGTTTGCAAAGGGGCTGGTTATTTAGTCATTTATGGGAAAGAGTCAGTTGTGGTCGAGTGCACATATCGGTCTACAAAAATTTATCAGGCCTATGACATGGTGGTCAAATTATTACATTTCCAGTCTTTTATACAAGATCAAGATCTTGCCCTGATATACGTAGTCAATCACTGGCCAGCCATCAGCCAGTGTGGTGGTCTTTGTTGTTTGTAGTGGTCCATGGGTTACGTACACGATCGGGGTGTAGTCAGAGCCGCCAAAACGAATTACGGAACCGGGTTCGAATCCCGTAGGGCTTAGATCACAGCCTGCAGTCAGTCATCTTCCCGGATAGCAATTGCAATCAATGGAATCATTTTCTTCCGATTTAACCAAGAGTACATTAAGAATCTGTTATCATTAGTTACCAATGGGCAATGACATATTTAGAGGACCACATCAACCCTTGTCTGCAGCTTAGGTCTTTCTGCAGGAACATTCGTTGAAGGGCAGTTAGCATCCAATTGTGACATTGTGAGATCTATCTCATCTCATTATTAATATTATAATCAAAGTTCAAAATATACTACAATACGTGTAGAGGTTAGGTATTTGGGAAGGGGAAGGGATTGGTTGTCATCAGTTAAAATATGGTATTTAGTACTTACAAAAGTGCGGAAACGTTGATGTACAACTGTAGTTGTGGTATTAATCCCGGTGAACACTTTGGTTAATCCTTACCAAAGTATAAACAAGTCACTAAAGGTCTAAAAAATTATCCAGCACCGCTAAAAACCACTCGCTGAGAACGTAAACAAAATTTGAAGTCGGAGAGTATTTAAAATAGAAGGAAAAACACCACAAATAAATCACATTTTCGTTTGAACAGTTTCACAACTTAAATTCACAGCAATTTTGATATGTAAACTAAACATATACCCGAATGAAATGTCGTTGACAAGTTTGACGGTTATATTTGAATGGTGCGAGCGCAGACGCACTGACACTCAACCGCACCGCTTGACGTACGACGAACAACTAACTCGGTTCATGTCACGTGCAGCTTGTGATAACTGCCGCTACCGCTGCTGAGCGCTGCTAGTGGCCAAATCAAACCAACCCACTGCACCGCACAACGCCACAAAAAATTCGAATTGTTGGGTTTAGCCGTCAACGTCATAATCATATATCTCAATTTCAATTTTTATTCTTGAAAAAAGATGCGATCGTTTTCTATGCACTTAGCTAGAGCTAGAATGATAAAATGAATTCTCATTCCAGCTGAAATTATTTTTCGCGAGGTGTGTCCAAATCCATTATTCATTTTATGTGAAATCAATCCAGAATTTACAAAACAGACTGGAATCGAACACTGGGTATTCGACTCCTATCGGATGGTTAACGTAATAATTTCTGGGTTGTTTATGCATTATTTAATTTGAGTTTGAAAAAATGCATTCGAATGTAACAATACGGAGAGTAGAGAACAGCAGGAAACTCATCACTTGCATATTATGAAATATGAATGACCTTCAACCATTCTATCAGGAATTATCAATTATTGTTCTGCAACTGCAAGTAATTACAAACGTGTTAACAACAATAAGTACTTTTTTCATAAAGCATAATAAAACAATTACTTACTTTTCAAGAACAAAAACTATATTATATATTATTGCGTTAATGATTATTTAATGGGGTACTCCCCCACTCCACACCAATTCACGGGCGTCCGCTGGATTATTTCCAGGGGGGTGCGACATGCCGGGGGTTATGGGTGGCGTCGCCCCCCACATTAATTTTTTTAGTGTGTTATTTGTCACACACGACCACGTTTTGAATTACATACATTGTGCATATAATTTGCACCCATACACTTATTCAGCAAATCAATAGTCAATATAGAGGTTTGACCCATGGTCTAAGTATTTACTGAATATCCTTGTACTATGGGTTTGCCTAACAAGTTATGCAAAGGCCCAACGTCCTTCTCTACTCTTCTGCACTGGTTGCGCTTGTGTGTAGCCTATTGTGGGCCGCGTTAGGGAAACAGGTGTAGAAAAGCCGTTAGCCAACGAACAACCTGTTCTATTTCATGAAACCAGACGTTCAGAGCGGCTGTTTACTCTTGGGGTTGGGGGAAAAACGAAAGCCCGTGTTCTGCCTCTGCATGTAAAAAGTTAATAAAAACAAAAGATCTATACGATTACCACAGATACCACAGATAACATTGGATAATAATTTCACATGGATGACTAAAATATTGTGATTATTTTGAAGTAGAGTTGTATTTTTATTCTTACATCCATGAGTGAAAACAGAAATCATTTGTAATTTTTGTTATGCGCAAGCATACTGATCTAATATGTTTTATATTAGCTGCTGAACAAAAAATTATTTTAAACTCAACGTCTTGATCTAGTAAATTTTCAAGTTCCATCCAGATCAACATGAAACCTACAAACTTTTCATCTTTCAAGAGACAGACTAGAGATTTTTACTTCGGCACCTATTAATCGAATCCAACGTTGCCATCCATCCATCCAGATCTTGACACGAACCATACAAATTTCCAATGTTTATAAAAAATATATTCTTATGTTATTGGCATCCCATTCTATAACATTGTGCTTGCAATTATTTTTGTTACTTTGTAGTAGTATGTTCTTGTGTCCACCTTAGAAGATCTATTTAGCCCTTTCAGACCCGAATTAAATCCGTGTAAATTTAGTAATTATTATCAAACAATTTGAGTTTGGTATTTTTTTAAAAGATTTTTAGTATATTTTTCATATTTTTTAACATGATTTTTAAAGAATTTTGGGAAATTTTGGATTTGATTTAAAGCTTAATTTTGAGTTAAAATTAAAATTCAGGTGCACACCTCAAACAAGTTTTTTTTTCTGAATTTTATGCATTTTTTGGGATTTTGTGTATCTAAAATACCCGAAGTACTAGAGACATATCAAAATTCCGGGAAAAAAACCAAAACAAATTGTTTTTAGCTTTTTTTTTGCAGATGCCCTTTTTTCAATCTTCTCTAAAAAAAGTACCATTCGTCCCATTGGCATGGGGTAAAAAATTATTTATTTTTTATGCCCCCCCCAAAAAATAAAAAAATTGGGGTAAATTAAAAAAAAACGTTATTTACCCGCAATTAAATTTTAAAACTTGATGTCCTCGTTTGGGGACGTGGGGTCTGAGAGGTTAGATTTGTTATGTTTTTCGATGAATACGTTCTTTGTTATCTAGTATTTAATTTGTTATCACACTTGAGGAGCATGCTTTGTTGTTGATTGGTATTTAACAAAATTAAATAGTGTATTTGAAAAACATTTAAAAATGGAACATGCAATTATGCTCAATGTGCATTTTTGTATTTACATCTTAATTAATCCAATGGTACTATCCTGTCGATGTGTAAAATTTGAAGTGATAGATAAAAATGTGATGAATCATGATGAACAAGGACGAATAAAAAAATGTGCCTTATAATCAGAATTCGAAACCGGGTCTCATTGCTTTCCCATGCTTCAGAGTCAGAGTTCAGCCCAAAATAACATAACCGTATGTGCAACTGCCGACACCTTTTTTTGAAGATATGCTCCAGTTTATAAATAAGAAAAATTGCATTCAAAGTGGTGACACTTTGAATAACAATTGATTAAAAATCTAGACCGTACCTTAAGGCAACCTTTAATAAATGGGATAACCCACATAAATAATGAGGTAGGCCTACGTATTGGAAATTGCATTCCAAAGAAAAAAGCGATGGTATTCTAAATTCTCTCTTAAAGACAGTATAGTTCCCCGATAAAAAGTGATATTAAATAATTGATACCAAATAAGGTACAATTACTCATTTTGTCCCATTGATCATAACTTTAATTGTGAGTGTACAGGTTGTAGGGGAATGTCTTACACACGCACACACTTGCTCATGTTTTTACAGGTCACTATTTCCTCGGGCCCGAAAAGGGGTACACTAATACTCCCCGTGGTTTTGTCACGCCACGCCATGACTTTTTATTGACATTTGAAACAAAAAATAAGAGAAAATAATTTATTTTCATCGTCTATTGTTCTTGATGTATCTTGACAGAAAAAAGTTTTACTCGAATCTAGCTGTAATCTAGTCGTTGGTTTGGGCTGGGTCTCGATGGAGAAACGTAGAATATACATAATATATCAGGTACTCGTGTGGAGACACGAGACAATACCAATTATTAGAAGGCCTGCAATGCAATGCATATTACACATTAGGCCTATAAGATGTCTAGCAAACGAGTAACAAATCACGTTGTTGGGAAAGAGCGAAGCGAAGACTTCAATTCACCGAAACCCCCCCAAAAAATTTACTCCGTTGTTTTTTTTTTTTTTTTTTTTTTTTTTTTTTTTTTTTTTTTTTTTCCGTCTGTTTGTTCGCTCTCTACCGGCAAACGGCATATGCGATCTTGATGAACAATTTGACACGACCTTCGTTTTCTCTGAAAATTAGACTTGCCAAAGTTTTTGGGTACAATCGAAAGAAATATTTTTCATGAATATCGTACTTTTTACGATTTTTTTTTGATTTTTAGTGCGATATTTTCGTTTCCATTTGGGCCAATTTGACCAAACGGGTGGGGCTACAACGTTCATATTTCACATGGACATTAAGGTAATGGTAATGTATTGCTTTCTGAAAGAAAAAGTTGAAAAAGTTAGCCAGAATCGAGAGAAATAAAGCTTTTAATATACTTTTTTGACTTTTTTGTGCGATATTTCGTGCCATTTGGGCCAAATTTTGACCAACGGGTGGGGCTACAACGTTCATATTATACATTGGACATTAAGGTTAGGGTTATGAGTACCTTTTGAAAGAAAAAGTGGAAAAATTTTGCCAGAATCCATAGAAATAAAGGGTTTAATACAAGTTTTTTACGGTAAATAATACAATTGACAAGAAACAAAAGAAACTTGACAACATTCACCTTCAATGCGTAGGCAGCAAAACAAAGCACTTGCAAAGTAAAGATATCCCACGCAAACTAAAACCTTTAAAAAACTCTCCATCAACGCGGCGGGACTTTAGCGTTTCCTAGTTACAATATAACTTTCAGTACTTGCTTTCTAGCCATCCTCAACAATCACCATCTTGTCTTTTACGACAACCATTTCTACAGGCTATCACCATTTCGATTTTTACCCTTTCTTCTAAGATGTTTTGTTTGTCCCTCCATCTACATTTAATTTAATAATATTTTATGTGGTACATCTTTTTCGAGACGATGAATCCATGAAAGATGCAATTAAACATAATTACCACGATAATACATTTTCAAACATGGAAACGAAGAACTTGTGTGCCTTGGCTTGTACTGTTCAAAAATGCTAATTGTTTTTTTTCCGCCGAGAAGTTTTTTAAATTTTCTGAGCGCTTGTAATGGAATAATTTTGCTTTACGAGGCGATATTGGTTGCCGGTTGAAAAAACACTACACAAACCTCAGTTGTTACGATCTCATAAAAAAAACGTTTAAATTTTAAGCATGCACTTAGTTGTAAGGGGTTGAAAAGCTATCATAATAATAATCATAATAATCATAATCATAATCATAATGATATCCAAGAAAAAATGTAACATTCTTATGAACCGATATTTTCCTTACTTTCATTAATTGATTGCCAATTTGTATACTAGGAAAACGCTCAGTTGGACGCGTTGTTGAGCGAGCACCGGTACGTGCAACATGACCCGAGTACGACATTCCCATAAGGCCCACCACAAACTGTAGACCTAAAGCGGCTGTCACACGATTGAGAAAATCGCGCGAGTTGGCTCGCGCGAGTTTATTACCATCCTTGTCACACGACAGTCAATGAAGGTAACAACAACGCCACCTATTGGTGTTCACTGGTCACGTGTTATGGTAGTGGGTTCTGATTGGCTCTCGCTACCTCGACTTGCTAGCAGGGGCGGATTGGGCCGCCGGGCAACCGGGCGAATGCCCGGTGGGCCGGTCTGTTGGTAGGGCCGGTCGGCCGAAATGCTTAGTCTGAGTATAAAGGTGGCGTCGTATCGGAAATTTTGAAAGGTTGACCTAAATGTTGAATACACGTATTTATATATTTTACTAGGAAGCTTCGCAAACGCTTTTTCAGGCGCGTTGTTGGATGAGCGTATGTTTTTTTAAACGACTAGGAAGCTTCGCAAACGCTTTTTTTAGTCGCGTTGATGGATGAGCTTTTTTGTAAGTTTTTAGTTTGAGTGGGATCTCTTTACTTATCAAGTGCTTTTTGAATGCATTGTAGGTGATTGTTGTTAAGTTTCTAGTGTTACTTATGAATTGGCTTGTTCACTGCGACTTTTACTCACCACGCTGCGCTATTGTACTCATAGACATCCTATATAATTGGCTAGACCAGCAGTCGGTGGTCCACTTCCGGTACAATTAGAAGCCATCTTAAAATGACAGTTTACATGTTAATCAAATGGGAGCGATTTGTGGCCAAATAGTTCTCAAGATTGCCGCCAGGTTGACAGGTAAGCATACTAGCCTTTAACACCAAATGATTACTAAATTCCCTTATGCAATCACTTCGTATTGTTTCTTTTGTTTAATACCATGCTGCACAAGCTAAAACCATATCAAACAATCCAGTAAAATACTTTATTGCATTAAAAAAGCATAAATTAAAACACCAAATCGCCATCTTGAAATGGGCCGGTTGAGTCTTCAATTTGCTACGCTCGCGCCTGTGCGGAGGTATAGGAGACTGCTAATCTAGCCTACTATAGGGGTTTAATATCAATGATTGTACTAACCCCCCACCGCCGTCTGGATGCCTGTAAAGGCGGATGTAGAGTGTAGACGGCGGTGATAGCCCAACTTGCGGGTGTCATGGCTGCTCATAGCTGTCAGCAGCCTACTGTTTTTACTGTCAGTTTGCATAGTTTTATGTTGAAAGCAAAATGCCCAATTGCTGTGTGTATTCGTGTAAGGAGAGAGGAGGGCATACTGTCGTGTTTATTACTACAAATAAATACAATCACATAATATACTGACAATTGTGTCTTTATTTGGCCTCCTGCCTACGTAACCTCTCTCATGTCAACAAATCAACACTGGCTAGGACTAAGCCCTAGGCTTTGCTGAGGCGTATGCAAGTAGGGCCTAGGCCTATATTTGCTAATTTATAATACCATGATATTGATATGCCTAGGTCTACATCTAATGCTGAAGAAAAGCCTAGGCCCTAGTCCTTAGTAGCCTTATTCCAAGTAGGCCTAGGTCTAATCTCAATAACAGTGCTAGGCCCCAGCAGGTAATTATAGACTTCAACGGCGCCATGTGCTTTCAGCTCTTATTTTAATTTTGATATCGTTCACGTTTTCATTGTTTAAAAGTTTAAACAAACAAAATATGCTATTGAATAAAATTACTTGAAATAGGCCGTACGACTACTTACGTAAAACCATTGATTAAAGAAGGAATGGTAAAACAATACGTAAACAAACAATTGAGGAAGCATACAGATTTGACAATGCAGAGCCTGCTATACATAGTTTATTTCAAACACCGCCACGGTCTTTGGGCAGGGTCCACTAGATACCTAACAAGCAGCTCGGAATAAGTATCTAGTGGACCCTGGTTTTGGGGTTAGTGCAGTGGCGCGATCTGCGTGGAGCTTTGCGTGAACAAGACAATTGTTATTAAATACCTCAAAAAACTTACTTTAAAACCTATATTTATATGGTTTCTGGATCATTTTTTTCATTTTTTTCTTTAAAAAAGCAATAAATCACCACTACCTTAATGTCCATGTGAAATATAAACGGTGTAGCCCCACTCGTTTGGTCAGAATCGGCCCAAATGTCACGAAAATATCGCGCTAAAAATCGGAAAAATCGTAAAAGTACGATATTCTTGATAAATATTTCTTCGATTGTACCCAAAAACGTGGCAAGTCTAAGTTCAGAGAAAACGAAGGTCCCCTCCAATTTTCATCAAGATCGCATATGCCGTTTGCCCGGAATCGTGCGAACAAACAGACAGAAAAACTAACAAAAAACAAAACACCCGAGCTATTTTTCTTGGGGTAACGTAAGTGAAAAAAAAAAAAAAAAACAGAAAGTCAAATTAAAGTCTTCGCTTCGCGGATCCAAAAAAAGTGTAAAATTGCGATTTTCATGAGAAATTATTTTTCGATTGCGCTCAAATTTTACACAAATACATAAATTCATAAAATCAAGGTTCTGTGAAAATATCATTACAATCGGATAAAGCATGTAGATGTTATAAGTCGAAGAGATTTTATTTAAAACGAAAAAAGCGTAAAATTGCGATTTTCATAAGAAATTATTTTTCGATTGCGCTCAAATTTCACACCAATATATTAATTCATAAAATTAAGGTTCTGTGAAAAAATCTTTACAATCGGATGAAGCATGTAGGTATTATAAGTCGAAAAATGTTTAAAAATAAAAAAAATCGTAAAGTTGCGATTTTTATAAGAAATAATTTTTCGATTGCGCTCAAATTTCACACGAATATATTAATTCATAAAATTAAGGTTTTGTAAAAAAATCATAACAATCGGATAAAGCATGTAGGTGTTATAACTCGAAGAAATTTTTTAAAAATAAAAAAAAATCGTAAAATTGCGATTTTAATGAGAAATAATTTTTCGATTGCTCTCAAAAACTTGGCAGTTCTAAGTTCAGAGATTTCGAAGGCCTCCATAAAATTTAATTGTAATTGGAGTATCGGTTTAGCTGGAATAGTGTGGACAAACACACAAAAATACAAAAAAAAACATTCCGGATTTTTTTCTCCTGTGTAGTGAAATGGAATCTTCGCTTCGCTCGCTACGCTCATCCAATTATAAAACATAAAGGCTAACGATTATATTAAATTGACTTAATCCTGTTATACTACCTGTGTCTTCTACTCAAAACAATGCAGAAAGGATATTCAGATAAGTTGAAACAATACTTGTTGTAATATTAGATGTTAGTCGACTACTACTACTTGCTTAGGACAACCATATTTAGGTTATCGGCGCACGCTCTCAAGCCATGAGCTAAGAATTTTTACAAACATCCGTCTTTACATTAAAACTCACAAAATCCACGCTTTTTGATTGTTACAAAAATTTTGGGATATAATGACAACACGCTAAAATAGGATGGGATAGGACGCGAATGGGTGCCTGAAGGTATGCAGTGAAGGCAGTGGCATAATTAGGGAGGAGCGGGATAAGGCCTTCAAAATGTCTTTTTTGAGCCTAGAAATCGGGAACTAACTAATAATATGTCCAAAAAAAATTCGCCTTTGGCAAAAGGTTTTCCGCTCATAATTTTGGGCCGTTCACAACAGATTGCCCGGGCCGGTTTTCTTCCCCAATCCGCCCCTGCTTGCTAGGAAGTTGAACAAGCTGGACATTTTTCGTAGCGAGCGCGAGCTCGCGCGAGCTGGCTTACCGTCTGACGGGGAGGCGGTGAGTTCCATGTTAACAAGTGTAGGCCTACTCCCAGAGAGTTACTCGCGCGAGCCAACTCGCGCGATTTTCTCAATCGTCTGACAGGCGCTTAACTGGATATTGACATTGTACACTTTATACTATTCCAACATCTTTGCATTGTACTAATTCACGTCATGCCTTCTAAAGTGTATCTTTGTATCTTCACTGCCTCCTTCATTTTTTAGCATCATTTTTCGAATTATGATTACCAATAAGTCTTTAACGTCTTGACCGATTTAGCTGAAAATTTGAAAAATAGGAGAGAATGGTGTACTTATTGACCCTGCAAAATTTCATAACGATCGGAACATTTTTATTTTTTTATTTTTTTATTTTATTTTTTATTTTTTATAACCAACAATCGGATTTTGTTCAAAAACTATACAGCAACCCGCCTAGGTGGTATGTACATGTGTGAAAAATTTCAGGTCGATCAGAGAAACGGTGCGACCTGTATCGAAGCAGTAACAGAAAAAAAAAAAAAAACAGACATTCGAGCCATAAGAGTCAAGTGGAGACGCTCGCTTCGCTCGCTCAATTAATGACAAATTTATTTCGAAACGAGTAATGCTTGGATCTATTCTGAGGTCGAGGTATTTTTTTTTCATTTAAGAGGATGGAATACTCGCGAAATCAAAACTACGCGAAATTACAGTTTTTTTCGTGATATCTCGAGAACGATGCAAAATATCTAAAAACGGATTCTAGACCGAATTGTGGTTTTGTTAGAACTATATAATGCAAGAAAAAATATTCAAATTGGTGCGGTTTATATTTAAAATATGCATTTAATTGGATGAGCGAAGCGAAGACTTCAATTTCACCGACCCCCCAAAAAGTTTAGCTCGGGTGTTGTTTTTTTTTTCGCTCTCTACCGGGCAAACGGCATATCCGATCTTGATGAAAATTGGACGGGACCTTCGAAATCTCTGAACTTAGACTTGCTACGTTTTTGGGTACAATCGAAGAAATATTTCTCATGAATATCGTACTTTTACGATTTTTGTCGATTTTTAGTGCGATATTTTCGTGACATTTGGGCCGATTCTGACCAAACGGGTAAGGCTACAACGTTCATATTTCACATGGACATTAAGGTTATGGTGATGTATTGCTTTCTGAAAGAAAAAGTTGAAAAAGTTAGCCAGAATCTATAGAAATAAAGCTTTTAATATAAGTTTTTTGATTTTTTGTACGATATTTTCGTGCCATTTGGGCCAATTCTGACTAAACGGGTGGAGCTACAACGTTCATATTATACATGGACATTAAGGTTATGGTGATGTAGTACCTTTTGAAAGAATACCAATTGACAAGAAACAATAGAAACTTGATAACAATCACCTACAATGCATAGGCAGCAAAACAAAGCACTTGCAAAAGTAAAGATATCCCACGCAAACTAAAAACTTTAAAAAGCTCATCCATCAACGCGGCGGGACTTTAGCGTTTTCCTAGTTAATTAAATTTCTAATTACCATCACATTACAATATTTTGTCTTGCATTTTATAGTTCTTACAAAACCACAATTCGGTCTAGAATCAATTTTTAGATATTTTGCGTCGTTCTCGAAATATCACGAAAAAAACGTATTTTCGGGTGGTTTTAATTTCGCTACTAAACCTCGACAGTGGTGTCTCATGCGTAACGTTGGGACTTTGGTTTGCGAGGTCACGGGTTCGAACCTTCCCGAGTAAAAGTATTTTCCGAGGATTTCTTCAGTAGTTAATACGAATGCAAGGGATTGAGTCATTTTTAAACAGCCATGTACAGGGGCGTAGGAACGGGGGGGGATGGGGGGAAACTCCCCCCACTGGTTGGCTTGACCCCCCAGGGGGGGGGGGGGGTCAAGCCAGGTATGGGTGTTATTTTCTAACTTATAGCTTATTGGGTGATTTTTAGGATTTTTACTACAGTCGGGCTTGCAAACAAAAAGGAAGGTTTTTGTTAACATTTTTTAGAAAGATTCAGTAAGAGACGTGATTTGCGAGACTAGACTAGCCATCTGATTTTAGACTAATATTCATTATATTTTGTGTGCAGTGCAAGCAGACTGTCGACCGATTTTAGTCAGGTAATCAATCTTCAATGCAATATTAGCTTCAAAATATAACCCTTATTCATAATTAAAATTCGCCTGAAAACGTGTTTTAGGCCACCTATCAAGGGCACCTTTTTAAAAAAATCTCGCCTACGGTGAAAAAGCCTCCGGCGGCTGGGGCTTCGCCCCAGACCCCGGTTTACCCACCCAACCTCATAGTCAACTTGAGTGTGACCCCCCCACTAAAAAAAAAAGTTCCTACCCCACTGGCCATGAAATATATTGGCTTTACAATAATTCTTTAAAGTCCAAAATACCAAGTTAGATAAAAGAGGTTTTCCATAAATAAATACAATATTATTAACAAACCAAACCAACTGTGATAAAATGTCTTGCCAACTGATCTAGATCAACAGGAAAAGAGTTTGTATCTTTTTTTATAAAGCATTAATTAGATAAATAGTCCAATTATATTATGTTAGTGAATTCAGCCAGACGACGTTATCAAGTAGACAATGAACACTGAACATTACAGAACTACATTTTACTGATCAGATGTGATTTATGCAAAAAAAAGTTTCTGGACTGCTAATGTATTTGAAGCACTACACTTACATAAGCCTTGCTGAGGAAGCCTGCCAGGTGCAGACACTGCCGAGTCAGGCTTCCCGCCCTGTGTTTAGGGGGAGTGGGGGAGGGGGGCAAGGTGCTGGTACTCGGCTTGTTGGGGAGGGTGAAGTAGAAAGGGTGAAGACGTCAACTCACGCACAGCTGAGCTTGAACCTTAGACACGCACGACTTTTCACTTCGCATGCAAGTTGAAAACCATGAGGACCACAATTATTTTCCAGTGAAGGTGGGTTCAACTGACAAAATGATGCTAAAACTATGTTATTTAGCAGATTCGGAACCCACCACGTCCAATTCTGACTGAAAGTTGTCTCCACGGTATGCCTATCCCTATAATTTTTGTATTAAATTTTCTTTTTCTTTGTTACATTGTGATTGTTTTGATGCAATCATGATGTAGGCTGAGGCTGTTATAAGTATTTAAAATAAACTAGGAAAACGCTTAAGTCCCGCCGCGTTGTTGGATGAGCGTAATTGGTGCATTGAGCTGCCATGTGTTATGCGTTTTTCTGTTGTTCTGTGGAAAAATCATTATTAAATTGAATTTTTTTTAATTAAATACAAATTGTAAAAAATTAACTTTATTTTTTTAATTTTTTTGAATTAATCGTAATTGTTTTTAAAAAAATCGTAAAATTGAAATTTGTACAAGAAATAATTTCTCGATTGCGCTCAAATTTGACAATAATATATTAATTCATAAAATAAAGGTTCTACGAAAAAATTATTTTAATCGGATAAAACATGTAGGTGTTATCAGTCAAAGAATTGTTTAAAAAAAGAAAAAACCCGTAAAATTTCGATTTTTATGATAAATGTTTTTTCAATTGCGCTCAAATTTCACAAGAATATCTTAATTCATAAAATAAAGGTTCTGTGCAAAAATCATTAAAATCGAATAAAGCATGTAGGTGTTATAAGTCGAAGAAATTTTTTAAAAATCGAAAAAAATCGTAAAATTGCGATTTTCATGAGAATTTTTTTTCCGATTGCGCTAAAAAACGTGGCAGTTCTAAGTTCAGAGATTTCGAAGGCCTCCATAAAATTTCATCGCAATCGGATTATCGGTTTAGCCGGAATCGTGTGGACAAACAGACAAAAATACAAAAAGAAAAAAAAAAAAAAACATTCCGGATTTTTTTCTCCAGTGTAGTAGAATGGAATCTTCGCTTCGCTCGCTTCGCTCATCCAATAATACTCTACCGAGGAACAGTCTACTATCTATGGACACACACACACAGTAGACAACATTGCCTATGGTTGTAATCCCTTTAATTTTAAAATGAACATATTTTTAAAAAAAAGTAAAATAAATAATTTATATTTTTTAAAAAAGGTTAAATATTACAGTTATGGAGCAGTAATGCATTTAAAATGATAGGGGTAATGCAATATAGGCCTACGTATGTCACTTCAATGGTAATTTTATGTGGCTAGGAAATTTTCTGACCACTGTGATGGTAGTACAATCCACATAACATGCCTCAGAAAACATTGTGCAATGAAAAACTTGTCTGTTTGGATTTTTCTATGGTAAAAATGTAGCAAAAAAACAAAAAAACAATTAATTCCCCCACAAAATTCATTTAAAAATGATATTACAAATTGTATTGAGGCATACGTTATCAATTAGACCACAGACTATAACTTGTGAACGTTTCAGACTAATCGAACCAGTAGTTTCCGAGATAAATGTTCCAAAAGCTCGTCATATTAACATGTAAAATCCTTCATGACTATGGTTGCCTTCAACTGCCCGTGGACATTCCCTTTACAACTGCCTATCTAAAAGCTGAAGAGGGGCATGCAAGTGTACCTGGTCAAGTTTCCGTAAAAAACATAATATATTATGTTGCAGCACTGACGCATATGTGTGCCATATGTGTAAGTGAACTTGTGCGTACATAATATATGGTGAAACTTTATAATAAAATGTTGTGTATAGGGAAAGGATGTTCAGGACCTTTCAAAGTGAGGAAAAGGAAGCAAATAGTACCTTTAAAACAAAAAAGGACCTATTGAATTTAATCGAATTCTATTGTTTTCATTACTTTCAGTAGTGTTTTATTACAGTTCCACCAATATATTTTCATTGAGGGGGGGGGGATAGTTTTGTTGATATATCAAACACAAGATGAAAAATGAAAAACATAATTTTAACATTTTAATTTAATTTCACATAAGCTTGACACTGCACTCACATTCGCACGTTTTGCATCCGTTTTAGCAAATGATATAAAAATAGGACAATAGTACTTTTAAAATGCCCAAAAAGGACCTTTACTCATGAAATTATGTAAATAGGCATTTTAAGGCAAAATAAAATGCATATTTTTGGCATCCCTAACACTTGAAACATACTTAAAAATATTTTCCAGGCAAGTATTTACAAATAGAAAAAATGGGAGATGTCCTGAACATCCTTTCCCTAGTAATAAGCGTTAAATTATAGTTTTGTAGAATTTTGACATTTTTTCGTGTACGTTCTATTGCTGACACCAAACCAATTCTCTAATGAGTAATATCACGTTGGGGTTGACAGCCAACGCTGCAACGCCTGGCAATGCATAAGTTTACCGATTATACCATTATTACTTCACCAGTATTACTTCATAATAGTCACAACATGGGTTTGTCTTGCTTCTCAAAATACGAGAAACAAGCAAGCCGATACAAAAGCATATCACACCAACCAAGGCCAGGACAACATGCACTTAGCTATAGCCCTGCCGGCTCAACCAAGGAGGGCTGGTTGTATTTAAACAAGTCGTCGCAACGAAGGCCTTGGAATCAGGTGGATCGGTCAAATGTTCATGGTGTCATCTCTACCAACCTGATGGCAAAAAACAAGTGAGCCGAAAAAATCCTCCTGGTGAAACCTGTTTGCATCTGTGATGTGTTCTGCGATGAGGAAGGTGCAAACGCTCTTCGTTCTGACTGGGCTGGGATGTACGTGCCACGTTGGTGACGCAAGGCGGGGAGAGTAGATAGGTTGGGGAGAAAACCCTTATATCACTACCTAACTGTAATGGGTAAATTAGGGGAAAAAAATACGTTACCATAAAAAATATGCTTCTATAAATTGCTAAATTGCTACAGCTGTGTTTGTCATTACTAGGTGTGTGAGTTGTGAAGGATGTCAAATGAGCTACATAATGATAGAACTGTCAGACAATATTATTATATTTCACATATAATTAATGAAAAACAGTCCGAAGTTAACTTCTATTTTTCAAACGATAGAACTTTAAACGACCCCTCACTCTAAATGAAAAATATTGGTAATAAACTATGAATGAACAATTGAACAATTTGAACGAATGGACATTGTTTGGCCGAAATCGTATCTACATAATAATATTATACTTATTTTGTGTGTTTTGTACAATACGATTACGTATATTCTAATTCGCGAGCCACAATAAAATAGTACAATACGATTACGAAATACAATCATTACTTTCACAATTTCACAGTTATCTGGGTAGTTTGCAATTGCATATTTTGAGTTTTGACCTTGATCACACTCACAAAAATAACGAAAAATTGTTAGAAAATACTGTTTTCGTTTGAAAATTATTAAACATCGCCAAATAGGAAAGCATTAAATAAATACAGAAAAGTATACAAATAAAACAACACAGTACCTAACTAAATGTGACTTTCTTTTTATATACATCTTTACTGTTTGTAAATTGCAACTTAAATCATAACATTAACGAATAACAATGAAACATAATAATAACATAACCCTACAAGATGGGTAGCCTATGTGTTATAACGCAGAGCAACACCAATTTTTTAAAATGTAGGGGAAAAATACTATGGTTATTTTATTAAATGAATTAAATGTTATTTCTCGATTTGTTTAGTCGGGAAGCACTCCCGTAGGTGTAATTGTTATTATTTACTACAATTACCCAACCGGGAATCGAACCACGGATCTCCCACATTCCAGGTGAGCCACTAGACCATCAGTTTGGGGCGGACTTTTTTAATTTCTGAATTGTAGTAAATAATAAGAATTAAATGTTGTTAAATAAAACATGGTTAAAGTGTATTTTGAAAGCGTGTGATGTAGACGGAAGAAAAACAGAAAACAATTTATTTTTTATACTTTCAATATCATGCAACAGGAACAATTTTTCGAGTGGGGGGACGTGGACGAGGGAATTATGAGCTTTTTCTTTCTTCTGCATGTTTGACACAATTAGCCACAAGTCCCTATACTATAATGTACTGACTACAACTAGGAAAACGCCAAAGTCGTTGTTAAACGAGTGAGTAACCTATGTGTATAGTATCCGGTATCATTCCCCATACTGGGCTAGATCGAGCCTTAATTATATGGGAGAAAAGGCGATGTTCCCGGGTACTCAACACATGGCTCACTCACTCGTTTAACAATGACTTTGGCGTTTCCCTAGTTATTTAAATTGAACATTTTAAAATGCGAATCATATTCAAAACGTATTAGCGTGAAACATTACCAAATTTCCAAGATAAACAAAATCACCTACGTTTTATTACCCATTTAACCCCCCCTCAAAAATAATATGTGGGTGTAAAATATAAAAAAGTTCGAGCTTATGAGTATCGAACCCCAACCCTCCGTGCGGTAGTCTAAATGCTTACCAGTAGGCCATGCAAGCCACGTAGTCATCGTCCCACTAGCTGCTACTAAACAAATGCTATAGATATTTTAAAAATCACATTTTAATGTATTGTAGGATTAAATCGCAATGAATCTAGCTGATTTTGTTAGCAGTTCCTCAGTAAACTTGTACCGGATGTCTGTTTAAAATTTCAGCCCAAATCTGTTTATTTGGTTCGGCTGATTTTCGACGTACAGACGACAGACAGAATCACAGAATGAGAGCCGTTCAAGTTGAATGGAGACACTGGGTCGCTCCGCTCCCTCGTTTAACTAGTTCTAGTTTCTCAGTTTTTCAGATGAACTGTGTGACTGGATGTTTAACAGTCTGAAGTGAGCGGGGCGGAAGGGGGAAAGGGGGGGGGGCAGAAAAGTGTGATTAATCCCCTTCACAACCTTAATATACGAAGAGAAACCAATATTAGTTTGAAATAACGTGTTCGTTCTCAGCTTGTAATATTTGTACGAAAAGTACTTGTTAATCGGCTGAGGAAAAACTTGGGAGTAATGACAGTCGAGGAGATCGTGTTTCGAGGCCTTGGTTCTAGACACCTCAGTGAAACAGGTAGTCTGTCTTGTGATGCTAGAACGGGGTGTCCGACAAGGCGGAGGCTCCACCGCGCACGCGCACAAGATATTGCGCAACACGGATCATATCTAATCTTGGAAAGCTGTGCACTAAAACGCAGTATTTAACTCGTTTTTAGTATGGTTGTAAATTATATTGCACACCATAAATTTTAGGTTTTATGTTGACTAAGAACGGCAGTAATTTAGGTGTTATCAATAAATGTAATGAATGACAGGCACTCTGTTAAATCATGGTAGGACTAAGACATGACCGGCACTCTGTGATAAGTGAAATGTGGGTAAGAACCAAGTCAAACAATAACAAACAATAGTTAGAACTTCACTTCACTCGCTCCGATAAACGTACACCACACATACATTCATATTATATGTAACTTATGTGTTCATCTTCATAGTCATCTTTATATGAAATTGGTTTTTATGTATTTGTATTTTATACGCTATTGATAATGATGATGTATAATATGGTAGATTGAACTTGTGGGATGTATTACAAGTCATGTTGCAATATGGTCACAAAATAATAAATACACATTACAAAATTAATAGTGTTCGTGAATGATATAATGATCTTTAAATTTGTTTTAATGGAAAATGGCACATGCACAACATATTATGTATGGGGAACCATAAAGACACTCAATACAACACTGATTTTGTAATTTTTCACATTTTTATTTGAAACCATAATTATTATGATGCCACGTAAAATTGTTTTTATAATAATATTATCACCGATAGTGTATCAGTTTACTGGACATGTAGGTCCCATGTATAATAATTGTGACGCGTCACTACACAAAGGTGATTCCCTTCAGCATTGGTTTTCATATTCAAACAACATGCGAGAAGGGACCCAATCAACCAACACATAGTACATACATAATTAATGTTATACATTAAAGACATTGAGTAGATTATTAGTTATCCATTGTTTTTTTTTGTAATTTAAACTAAAAATCTATACTCACAAATATATTTTCTTTTTTTTTAATTTAATTTTAAATTTAAATGTAATGTTTCGAAATTTTTTCGATTTTTTTCTAAATTTTAAAGGGCTCTTTTGTAAAACAGTTTTTATAACTGAATAAATAAAAGAAATTAGAGCAATCTAGATGAAATGCAATAAAAAGATAACGACTATGAAATGAAGCATTAATTTGTAATTGATGACCCAAGTGTTTATTTTATTTTGCAATACTCTGTAATGTCCCGTTTTTTTTTATTTTACCGTTGGATGAAACAATTAGCTAACATATGTTGCAACAAATGGGGCATGGCACTTGCCTTAAAAAGGGTGTATAGGAACGTAATTACATCATTAGCTATAACAGTGTAGCAAAATTAGTTTGATTTTCCTCGCATGAAACGTGACGCAAAAACCCAAAGAAACGAAATACCTCCAATCAACGAGTATCTTCAATCTTTAAAACATGTTTCAGCTCTTACGTTCCTCCGTTAGGCTGTCTAAAAATGTGACTGGCGTGTTGAAATCAGTGTGAGTTTGGATGAAATGGGTTCGGTTCGTGTTCGGGGTTTTTGCTCACATAACAAACTCAAATCTGAACAAATTTCTGAAAAAAATGCCCACTTTTGATGTCAGATTTAATTTAATAACTGTATAATATGATCATTGACCACCTTATTTCAAAGCTTTGATAACTACAATTCATTAATTTCAGTTATTTCACCAATCTACAGCTTCCAAGTCGCAGTTCCGTATTGTAACAGTATCAAGTGAGTACAAGTATACAAGGGAGCCAAAAGTAATTCTGCAGTTCTTGCAACGCCAATTGATTCTAAAATCTAAATATCGATCGATAATAGATCGTTGAAATGTAAACTTATAATCAGTTACTTATTTAGAGTACATGGACACTTTCTCCAAATTTAAACGTCAATTTTCTCTTTTTGTATTTTCTCTGGGCCCTAATTTGTATTTGCGAAGAATTTAAATAGCTTTGGACAAGTTTCAATTAAAAATATTTATCAGGCAGATGTTAAATATAAAAAATGCATGCGTGTTTCTTATGCGGAAATTTAAAAAGACTAATTTTGAAAAAGGAAAACACAATTATCTCTCCGAAATGTCGTTATTGTGTATTTCTGATTGCAAAACAGACAGAAGACAGTTATCTCAAAGTGCCGCTGAGTTTACCGGATGTTTTCTAAGCCCACAACTTACCGACCAATTATATTTTCACAATTAGATACGCAGAAAGAAAGGAAAAAACACCCCGGTAATTATACGTACCCCTGAGATTTGAGACGCTACCTGATGTAGGTTGTCTACAGATTCGTCGAGCGGCCGTTTCACCGCACGCCGATCCGAATAACACGCCAAGCGAGCCTAATGTCGAGCGAAAAACTATCTAGTCCACTTTTTATTTATCATTAGAAGATTGTGACAGGGAAACAGGTGATTTAATGTGCGTGTGCCATTATGTGGTTTTAGAGAAGCAATTTTACCCACGGAATAATTAGGTACAACGGAAATTGTTTGGGAGAGCCCACTTGACTAGCTGAACAAAAATAATTATTAAAATTTGGTAGGTTTAAAAAACTGCACTAGAAATGATTGTAGAGGAACTGTCGTCTTGACGTTTGTGTAGTCTAATCAAATGTAAGATGGGCTTTTGTGAGTTCACTGACCCTATCCATGTAGATAAACAAATAAAAAAATGTTTGACTTCATAGATATATATACACACACGTGCCTTGTGTGGATTATTTTGAAAATTGAAGTTGTTTATGTAACTATTATTGTTCCTTATAACAATAAATAAATAAACCCTCGCTCATACCTGCGTA